>LASS02021362.1:0-18389 GCA_001272975.2 Laurentiella sp. PUJRC_G5 | reverse complement strand
CCTACTACGCTTCATACGCTAAAATTTGTTTTGTAGTTTTATATTAAAATTATAAATATTAAATAATACATTAATTATACACGCATATAATTAAAAATAAAAAGTTATATAAATTATTTTAAAAAAAATTATAAAGTTAACCGTTGTACACATATAATATTGTAAATTTAATTTAAATATAGTTTGAAATTTATTTATTTATTCAATTTTCTAACAATAAATATAAATCACGAGTTCATTTTAAAATAACAGGAGTAAACAATCCAGTTAAAAAAACAATCAAAAAATCGATCATTACGAAAGAATCGTGTATTATGCATATTAAATAAGCATAATATAAAACCACAACCAATGTTTTAATTAAAAATAAAAATTTTTTTTTAATTCTATAGTCCGGGTTTATTGATTTTTTCTAAATCACGTCGGTAATAATCAACATATGTTCGTGATTCTTACTCAAATAGAAGATACGCATCTATTTAAAAGGATCTAAAATTTGTTATTCATATACACGGTAAGTTAGTAGCAGTACGAATAGCTCTGTTTGTATTGTAATTCCTACTATTTACAGCGTTTTGGGTATTATTATTCATAAAATACGCTAAATACACTCCTGTTCCTATAAGAGAGATGCTTATTATTATAGATCCTCATAACCAATTGTGGTAGATTACGGCAGATTGATTTATTATGCTATCGATGTCGTCTAATCGATTTCTAGCTTCTTCTAAAAGATTGTTTTGCTGAAGTGACGCATACGTTTCGTGAAAAATATTTAAATCGTGTCGAAGTCTGTTCAGGATAGGTCTTGTAAATATATCTAAAATTTCAGATCTATCTCTATCCAAAACTTTATTTAAAAAATTTACAAATCTTTGAAGTCAATTCAAATCCGGATTGGGATTCGGGTTTAAAAATTCATTTAATTGCATTGATAGATTTTCGTTATTTTCTGACGAATTTGCCGTCATATATATTACCGTATTATCGGAAGAAGTATTATCATTAAAAGAAATTTTATTTTTAATTTCTAAATTATCAACAGTAGCTAGTTTTTTATTTATTTTTCGAATTTTAGAGTTTTCGGTGTCAATTTGTTTATTTAAAATAACGTATGCGCACGCCGTAACACATATAACACAAACAGGTAACATTATTTCACTATAAATAACATCTGTGTTTATTCCGTAGTCCGGGAGGTTTTAGATTTTTTTAGTTTACATACTATAGAATTAATTTTTTTGTAAAATATTTAAATAGTCGTTTCGTTTCTAATTTATTTACTATAAAATCTTATTGAATTGTTATAATACGCGCCCATACGGTATTTAGTTTAAAGAAAATTTTTTATTGCGCATTTAATCAATTTTTTAAAAATAAATAATATTTATAAATTTATTTTTTTTAACGCTTAAAAGACTGTAAAATATAAAATTCAGTTAGAAAAAAGTACGCGCTGTTGTGATTAAAAAGATATAATATTAGAAAATATATAATTTAATATTTTTTTTTAACTAACACACGTTATATTACATTTTATTGTATATTTAGTTATAATTTATTTTATAATTAATTTTAGATAAGACTGCGCGTGCAATCATTGAAAACGCAATTGCAACGTTTAATCGGAACAATTGGCAGTTAAAATACCTACCATTGATACGAATAAAGTTATAAATGAAATTTTTCAATTTGATATTAATTTATTTTAATACAACGCCGAATCACGCTCCGCCCAATTACGTCTCATATTAACTCGGATTTTAGATTTAAAATTTGTTTATGCACATTGATAGATTTTGGTTATTTTTTATTCTTTAATAAATTAATTATTGTATATAAGCAAAATACAGATGTAATTATTATTTTATAAACAATAATTACATCCGTCAATTAATTTTTAAAAATTTATAGAAAAATAATAGAATGCTCGATGTACATTTTAAGATTTTTATAATTATATTTAATTGAAATTTCTAAATCTTTAACCATGATTTCATTTGTTTCATCAAGTTCTCAAGCCTCTTTAGCTATTATTAAACAATCCACTAATAGATGTTTTCACATCGGATTAGTAGAAATAATTATCGTTTCGGTTATCCCACTTATACTTATTTTAATAGGACCTGCGTAATAAATAATTAAATTATCAGAATCGTACCCCAAATCCCTCTCTGTATACATAAAATTTGAAATTTTATTATTCATTATTCTATAGTCTGTGACTTAATTTTTTTTAATTAAATCAAAAAGATCAACGCTATCGACGTATTGTACAAGTCGCGACGTTAATATATTTTTAACATTCAAATCGTTAATTCCTATTTCGTTTAAAACTATTTCCACTTCATTGTCAATTTCACTAAATATTTCTATCGATGATCTATATTCAATCGAAATTGTATTCGAGTCATATCCATCTTTAATTGCGCCATAAATTTGTTTTAATTTTGATGTTTTTATTTCATCACTAATTTGACAAAGTTTATCTTTTTCGTACGAAACTAATGCACTTGTTTTAGCAACTCCTTGATATTTATTAATTAACGGCAATTGTCGATAAAAATCTTTTTTATAAGCAGCTTCGTAAGATGTTTGATACCCAACGCGGTTTTTATCTTGTATTGCATCGGGGAAAACTTTATGGGCTATTTTTGGTTTTTCTTTATCGATAAAAAGAGCTTGATAAGTCAAAGTTTCATTATTTATTTCTTCTGTTTTTATATATATATGGTGAAATTTATTCATCACTTGTTCTGTTTTAGTAATTCCCACCAGAGGTGCGCAAATTTCTCTACAAAATTCAAGTCAAATTTTCGATCCTCCGTTAATTTTTCATTCATTATTTATTTTAAGGATAATTCTATTATCGATAGGTCGTGCAAAGCATCAAAAAAGATAATTTTCAATATTTTTTTCTTTATTCATTTTCAATACATGCATTATCAATATAATCATTAATCAGCTTACGCCTATATATCAAAAAAATATTCTTTTAATTACATATTTAAAAGTTATTTTTTTAATTCAAAAATATTTTCCCAATTGTATTTTATGATAAGTTAAATCAAAAACCGCATTTCAATAAGCGATATAAAAAATTGAACCGATAGCGATATCTTTAGGTATTTCTTCTAAAATTTTCGGTCTAATAGAAAAATTAGTGTAGCGTTCTCCAGTATAAAAAGATTTTTTTTTTAATATTTTATTAGATTCGTAGTTTATTAGCGTAATAAGGATTATAAATAAAAATGAAATAACTTTAATATAAAAAAATATTACAGTTAAGCAAAGTGCTGAAATTATTATTCTACAGTCTGGGGATTTTCAATAACAACGATTTACGCATCGTAGAGATAATATAAACAAAATATATAAAAATTATCATTTCAAAATAGTAATTTTATATAAATAGATTTAATATTAAATCCATAAATAATAAAAAGAAAATAATATAAAATTTTATATTTAAATTGAATTTTGAAACGATGAAATAAACATCTTACCGGATTGTTTTTAGAAAACGAGCGTTCGGCAATTACTCTGTAAAACATTTTAACGCTTTTCAAAATATCGATAAATAAACGATATCTAATATTCTTTTAAAAAAAAAAATTCAAAATTTAATTTAATTTTTTATAGAATTAAGCACGTATTTAAAAGTTTTATTATTTCTTTATTTAATTTAAATTTTCATAAAATTTTCATATTTTTTTTTATTATTTCTAAAACACAACATACTCAAATTAACTTAAAATATAATAAAAAAAAATTTAAATTAATTAATTAACAACGTAATAATTAAAATTTAAATAAAATTACAAAATAGATTATAAATTATAAATTTTTGCTTTATCGGGGTAAAATTTATTTTACTATAATCTATAACAACTATTAGCTTTATTTATAGAATTGAAAGCAGCAAAAAATGAATCTGCAATTAGCATATTCTTAATCGTTACGCCACATTTCTAATGTATTAAGAAAGATTTTTAATACTTATTTCTAATTAAACTAAATTTTTATTATAGTACTATAGAAAATATTGAATTTAAATTTTTTTAATAAATACATTCAAATATAAAAAAAAAAACGTAAAAAGAAATCGGTTATCAAAAAAACTACAGTAATTATTAATTAAGAAATACTTACAATAAAATGTGCGAATACGCATAGATTTTTATAATTTATCTTTAAATATCCATACGATTATAAAAACAAGCAGATTGGAAAAATATACAATTAATGATTATTAAAAAAAAACTATTAAAAATATCAAAAAATGTATAAATAAATAAAAAATAATTATTATAGAATTTTATTTATAAAGTTTAACTATATATCACTATCTAATCAGTGTATCATTCCAAAAATAAACCCGAATGTCACTCAACATAAAGATTTTATTAAATGAGCCGCAATGTATTCTTTAATAAAAAAAATACAAAATAACTCCATAAAAAGCATAAGATAAGTAAATCTACCATAATATAGGAATACTGGGATATATCCAAACAAAAAAAGTAGCATTTCGTGCTCAAGATTATAATGCCTTACAACTAACATTATTCCCGTAATCAAAATCATATAAGCTATTACTTGAAGAGAAGCTCTATTGTTCAATAGTAAAATTTATTTTACTTTAAATTTTAAAAATTTTATTGTGTTTTGCTTTACCGGGTTCAGTTTAAAAAATTTATATAAAAAAAATTATTAATCTAAACCAGCGCTATCGTTTTTAAAAATATCTGCTTGATTTGTTTTTATAAAGTCATCGCAATGGTCCCATTCTCAATCTTTTTGTTTTTCTTTTAAATTTTCGTTGGTTTCGTTTAAGTCTTGACTAGCTAGTGTGAACAAAGTTCCACCTATTATTAATGCAGAAGTAGATTGCGGATTTGAGCTTTTTACGCCACCCGCAGCAAGACCGGCTCCAATAACGCCAAACGATGTCGACGCTGCGCTATTATACAAAATTGCTTGTTTAATATCGTAATTCGGGTTATGTGCTATTTCTGCGTAATTTTCTTTTTCTTCTTCATTATTTTTTTGCATTTTTATTACATTTGAAGTAGTAACGGTACGCATTTGATACACGCTATATGCCAAAGTCGGGAAAGCATTTAAAATGCCGATAAGAATCGCAAAAACTAAATTTTTAATTAAAATTCACGAAAACACGGTTGGAAAAAAATTGACTAATATTAATAAAACACCCAAACTTTTGACAATTAGTGATAAAATTTTTTTCATAAAATTGAAAGTGACGAGAGTCGAACTCGCAACCAACAGATTAAAAGTCTGCTGCTCTAACCATTGAGCTACACTTCCGGCGCATTATTAAAAAAAAAATATTTAAAATTTTTACATTTTCATTATTAACCAAACTAATGTATTTGTTGATTTTAATAATGTAGTGTAAAAATACGAATACTGTGTTAAAAATTCAATGTTTAGTTTCTTTAAAGGATATATAGATAAGATGGAAATGTCAAAAAAAATTTGCTGCTAAAAAATTGTTTATTTTATATGAAAAAAGTTACAACAGTGGTTAAACGAGAAATAAAAAATATTGGATAATATTATACGCAAATGCGCATAAATCTTTATAATTAAAATGTATATTTTAGTTGAATTAAGTAAATTTACAATATTTAAAAATAAATTATTTAAAAATTTGTTAATTAGATTAAAAAAGTAGCAATATTTGATTTATTGCTTTAAAATAGTTAAAATTTTCATAAATTTATTTTATTACAAATAATTCGATGTTTTTATTAAAATTTATGATTGGCGATAAAAAAAAGTAAAAAAAATATAACAAATAGTAAAAGTCAATGTAGCGCGCATACAGGAAGTAAATGAGGATTACAAAATAAATTATAAAAAATTAAAGTTAAAGGAGAGACGATATTGTCTAATTTTTCTATTTCAAAATTAGTGATACAACAACAAAAATTTCAAATTATGCCGATATTGAGCATTAATAGAAAATTTTCTATTTTAAGTGGATCTTTTTGAAAAAAACCAAATATAAACAATATTGAAAAAACAACAGCAAAATTAAGCCATCAATAATGTAATTTAAAATCTCGAATAATTAAAAAATTAATTATTTTTTTTTCTTCTTCATCGTGAAATTGAACATTCGTAAAATAAGGATTATAAGCAATAGAGGTTCCTGCAATCGAATTCACAATACCAGCTGCATAATTAGCAGCGGTGGTGGTACTGTTTAATCCGGGTGCAGTGAAAATACTACAGGTTTAGCTTATAGTTCCGGTATAAACTACTGTCATTGTACGAACATGTTCAGAATCAGGATTACTGTTTACACGAGATTGTTGACCGCCACTGAGGGCGTAATTACGAGAACTCAAATACCCTTCTTCTTGAGAATTGCCGGGACAGGGATTTTTGTTTGAATTTTTAAACATAGTCCGGACATTGGGTTTTTTAAAAAGATTAAATAAGCACATAATTATTATTTCAAAAATTGAATTTAAAGTAATAATAATAAAAGTTTTTTTATTTCTTTGTGTAAATCGTTAAAAAATTCTAATTCTAAAAAATAACAAAATTCGATAATAACAAAAATAAATATTAAATTTTTCTTTAAAACTGTTATTTGAAAAATAACGAAATTATGTTTTTATAAATTTGAAATAAAAATGTTAAAATAAAATACAAAAAAAATTCTAATAACACGGTTTAGATATTAAGCTATATTTTTAATATACTAATCGGCTTTCGAATCTATACCGGTTAAAAAGATCTATAATTTTTATACCATTAAGGTAGCTTATTAAAACGTCTAATGTTTTATTTTCAAAATAGTATAATAGAAAAACGACAAGAATAGGAGTAGTTTCGTGATTACTAAAATCTCACCCAATTGCTTATTTTGTCAAATAAAATATTGAGTGTAAAGCAAAAACTAAATATTATTAAAATTGTTCAATATCGTTTATATTTAAATAAAAATGATATTAAAGTAACAAAAAGAGCAAACAGTGCTATTAAAGTTTTAAAATAAATTAAATTAAAAAATATAGGAATTGTGAATAAAAACATTTTTTACATATTTTTATGCCGTATAAATATACCCATATGCGCAATAAAAACGTGCTATTCGTAAAAAAAATTATAAAAATTTATTCGTAAACAACGGTAAAATTACAACAAATATAACAAATATTGTTAATTTTTTAATTATTAGTAATACAATTAAAAATTTTAATATTTAACTTATATTAATTATTTACGATTAAAGCGGTTTTTAAAAAAAGACTTAATGAGTTTATAAATAAAAGTAAGGCAGTTAACTATAAGATTAAAAAACATAGAAAAATATTGGCTTAGAGTAAGAGTGTTATAAAAACTTGTTAAGTTTCTATAAAAGTTGAGAAGAAAAGAAGATAATTGTTTATTTTTGTAAATCAAAAATCCCGCTAAAAAGACTCAAATGAGGTGATAGAAAATAAGAATGTCAACGACTTGATTCAAGACGTGCATAAAATCCATAAAAAGGGGGTAGTGACCAAAATGAAAAAGAAGGGGGGCTGTAATTATTTCGTAGAACCGATATAAGCACATTTGGATAAAGTTTAGAATCTTGAAGCAATAAATAACGAATTTATATCCATAATCTACTTTTAGACTTGATAAAAGTGCGTAACCGTAGATTATTGTTTTATCTTAAACCATACTCCAATAAAAGATAATAAAATCTTGTACTAATTTATAAATAAAATCTAAACTCGTTGGCAATACGCCAACTATTTTTAATTAAAACGATTTTAAAAATATTAAAATTTGTATTTATTTTTTTTAGATTTTAGAAAAAACTTTGGTTCAAAAATGATAATTTTAAATAATAAAAATTGAATTTACAATCAATAAATTAAAGATTTGTTATTTTAATTATTGAACGACAATTTCATGTAAAGCTATTTCGTTAATCGATTTAACTAATTAACGTTAAAAAAAAGCAAACCAGAGAGAATTGAACTCCCTAGAAATCGATTATGAGTCGTCTCCTCCGCCAGGATTGGTTTGTTGAATTAAAATATTTTGCTTTATTACGAATATAAGATTTAAATTTCATATTTTTTTTAACTCCAAAACTCACACTTTGTTTATCAAAAAAATATTCATCTTATGGTCTTTAATTAATTTTTAAGAAAAATAGAAGAGCAAGCTTCCCACTTAATATAGCATTCAGTAGTTATCTTTTCTTAATGTAGCTTAACGACTTACTTTATTTAAATAATCGTCGAACCATTGATTAATCTATCTCGGTCCTCTCGTACTAGAGCAAGGTCTCATTATTTTTCTAATTTATCAGCAGATAGGGACCGAACTGTCTCACGACGTTCTAAACCCAGCTCACGTACCATTTTAACGGTAGAACAGACCGACCCTTGGAAGATTATTCACAACCAGGATATGATGAGCCGACATCGAGGTGCCAATCAACTCCGTCGATGGGAACTCTTAGGAGTTATCAGCCTGTTATCCCTAGCGTACCTTTTATTCGTTAATCGATAGCTTTATCAATAAAAAATATCGGGTCACTATGACTGGCAATTTTACCCTTTTAAAACTTGTAGGTTTTAAAATCAGATTTAGATTTATTCATTGTAATAATCACATAAACAATTATGTTTAACTAAATCATTGCACACCCCCGTTACTTTTTAGGAGGCCACCGCCCCAGTGAAACTAGCATCCTTACAATATAAAAAAAAATTTTATTTTTTTTTAATATACAACAGTTAATATATATGGTATAGCGATAAATCTTCCATATGATATTAACAAATTGTACAAATATAAGGTTCTAGTAAAGGTGCATAGGGTCTCTCCGTCCCGCTGTTCTATTTAGGCATTTTCACCTAAAATTCAATTTCACCGAGTTATAATTGGAGACAGTGAGGCAGTCGTTACGCCATTCATGCAGGACGGAACTTACCCGCCAAGGAATTTCGCTACCTTCGGACCGTCAGGGTTACAGCCGCCGTTTACTGAGATTTAGACTAATAGGCTAGACCTATAGTTTTTTATCCTACAGCACTGGGCAGGCGTCAGACTCTATACATAATTATTAAATTTAGCAGAGTCCTGTGTTTTTAGTAAACAGTCGCTACCTCCTCTTTTTAGTTACTAGTTATAGTCCTCCTTGTCCCGAAGTTACGGAGTTATTTTGCCGAGTTCCTTCAATTATATTCTCCCGTTACCTTAGTATATTCTACCTGCCCACTCGTGTCAGTTTTAATACGTTATAAATGCATTAATTTATTTCTAGTTCTTTTTCTAAAAATATCCAAGATAACTTTTATACGTCAAATAATAATTAGAAAAAAACGTCACAATAGCGCCACTCTTTAAACATACGATTTTTATCTTTTTCTAAGAGAACGATTTGACGTCCAGGACAACCCTTTGGACGAAACTCTAGAACTTACGGTAATAACTAATTTAACGTTATTTTCGTTACTAATGCTAGCATAATTACTATTGATTTCTCAAAAAAATTTTACAATTTTTCTTCAACAAAATACAACACACTCTGCTACCAAGTAAAACTTTTGAAATTTCGGTTAACAATTTAAACGCCTCTACATTATCGGAAACCAATTAACTTATATTTTTTATCGTAATATTTTGCAAAACTAGTGAGCTTTTACGCTTTCTTTAATGAGTGGCTGCTTCCAAGCCTATCTCCTAGTTAGCATATCGATTAATCTCCTTTCGACTTAATTGTTATTAAGCACCTTAATTTTCAATCTGGGCTGTTTCCCTCTCGACATATCACCTTTGCGCGATTATGTCTGAATTATCGTATTGATTTAAACCTATTCAGAGCTTCTCAGGACGTTGCGTCTTGAAAAATGCATTGCCCAAAGATCACTTTACCTTGCTTAAATAATCACGATATCATTACTTAAATAATTTTCGCAGAGAACCAGCTATCACTAATCTTGATTAGCCTTTCACCCCTAATTACAAATCATCCCAGAATTTTGCAACATTCACGGGTTCAGTCCTCGTTATACCTTCGACTTGTTCATAATTAGATCGATTAGCTTCGGGTCTAATAAAAATAACTTTAAATGTTTTCACTACGCCTATTAAGAAATTAAGCTTGCTATTTTTATTAACTCGCTAGCCCATTATGCAAAAGGTACGTTATAGCGTAAGCTTTAACAGATTCAACATTAAGTTTCAGGAACTTTTCAATTTTTTTTTATTATTTCTTTTCACCTTTCATTCACATTACTATTCTCTATCAATGCTGAACAATTTAACCTTAGAAATTGACTTTCCTATATTCGATCGTATAATTTCATTTTACGATTTACTTAAAAACACTAATTAAAAAAAATTAATTACAAAAATTAAAATATCACAATAGAAAAATTGCGTATCGAAAAAAATTCAAATTAAGAAATTAACAAACCGTAACGACAGTACAGAGACGGCAGTTATTTATGTAAAAAAAAAGTTTATAATTTAAATGTCGAAAATAAAAAATGATAAAAATTTGAATAAAATACGATTTGAAAAAAAAAAATTAACATCTAAATTTTTTTAAAATAAAATTTATGTTAAAAAATTAAAAATTTTGTAAGTAAACACTGCGCGTATGTATAGATAAAATTTAAAATAAATAATTATAAATTTTAATACGCGTGCGCCAAATTTTAATTACGGAACAAATTTTTTTATATTTCGAAAATATTTTTATAAAAGATTAAATCAATAGCTTATAAAATCAGTAAGGTATTTTACGACAAAATAACAATAAAACGTGTAATAGAAAACAGCAAGCTGCGCGACTATTTACGTTTAAAATATTTTTCGTAAAAATTAATGAAAAAAAAAATTATATCTGTTCTTTTCAGAAAAAGAATAAGTAAAAGTAGTATTCAGAATAAATTATTTTCATAAATAAGTCAGAACGCTACTTCGTCAGAAAAATTTAGAAAGTCTTTAACGACTTGATAGTGACCAAAATGAAAAATGATAGGAGCTATACTTATTTCGTACAAACGATATAAATAATATTGGATAAGTTTAATAATCGCGACACTCGGCACCGATCTTGCATCTTCGCGTTAAATTTCACTGTGCGCGAAACAGCAGAAATAACGGATGACGCGTCGTTTTATCCTATGTCACGAGAAGAGATAATAGTATTAGGTATTCGTATAAATCTCTTGACAAATTTAAATACTTGTACTTGCGTAAAAGTTTAAAATGTCAGCGCGCGTTTTATTAATTCTGGATTATACGAATGAATAACAATCTTAAACGACGTAAACTATGTAACTATATTTAATTTAAATTAAATATAGTTACATAGTTTACGTCGTTTAAGATTGTTATTCATTCGTATAATCCAGAATTAATAAAACGCGCGCTGACATTTTAAACTTTTACGCAAGTACAAGTATTTAAATTTGTCAAGAGATTTATACGAATACCTAATACTATTATCTCTTCTCGTGACATAGGATAAAACGACGCGTCATCCGTTATTTCTGCTGTTTCGCGCACAGTGAAATTTAACGCGAAGATGCAAGATCGGTGCCGAGTGTCGCGATTATTAAACTTATCCAATATTATTTATATCGTTTGTACGAAATAAGTATAGCTCCTATCATTTTTCATTTTGGTCACTATCAAGTCGTTAAAGACTTTCTAAATTTTTCTGACGAAGTAGCGTTCTGACTTATTTATGAAAATAATTTATTCTGAATACTACTTTTACTTATTCTTTTTCTGAAAAGAACAGATATAATTTTTTTTTTCATTAATTTTTACGAAAAATATTTTAAACGTAAATAGTCGCGCAGCTTGCTGTTTTCTATTACACGTTTTATTGTTATTTTGTCGTAAAATACCTTACTGATTTTATAAGCTATTGATTTAATCTTTTATAAAAATATTTTCGAAATATAAAAAAATTTGTTCCGTAATTAAAATTTGGCGCACGCGTATTAAAATTTATAATTATTTATTTTAAATTTTATCTATACATACGCGCAGTGTTTACTTACAAAATTTTTAATTTTTTAACATAAATTTTATTTTAAAAAAATTTAGATGTTAATTTTTTTTTTTCAAATCGTATTTTATTCAAATTTTTATCATTTTTTATTTTCGACATTTAAATTATAAACTTTTTTTTTACATAAATAACTGCCGTCTCTGTACTGTCGTTACGGTTTGTTAATTTCTTAATTTGAATTTTTTTCGATACGCAATTTTTCTATTGTGATATTTTAATTTTTGTAATTAATTTTTTTTAATTAGTGTTTTTAAGTAAATCGTAAAATGAAATTATACGATCGAATATAGGAAAGTCAATTTCTAAGGTTAAATTGTTCAGCATTGATAGAGAATAGTAATGTGAATGAAAGGTGAAAAGAAATAATAAAAAAAAATTGAAAAGTTCCTGAAACTTAATGTTGAATCTGTTAAAGCTTACGCTATAACGTACCTTTTGCATAATGGGCTAGCGAGTTAATAAAAATAGCAAGCTTAATTTCTTAATAGGCGTAGTGAAAACATTTAAAGTTATTTTTATTAGACCCGAAGCTAATCGATCTAATTATGAACAAGTCGAAGGTATAACGAGGACTGAACCCGTGAATGTTGCAAAATTCTGGGATGATTTGTAATTAGGGGTGAAAGGCTAATCAAGATTAGTGATAGCTGGTTCTCTGCGAAAATTATTTAAGTAATGATATCGTGATTATTTAAGCAAGGTAAAGTGATCTTTGGGCAATGCATTTTTCAAGACGCAACGTCCTGAGAAGCTCTGAATAGGTTTAAATCAATACGATAATTCAGACATAATCGCGCAAAGGTGATATGTCGAGAGGGAAACAGCCCAGATTGAAAATTAAGGTGCTTAATAACAATTAAGTCGAAAGGAGATTAATCGATATGCTAACTAGGAGATAGGCTTGGAAGCAGCCACTCATTAAAGAAAGCGTAAAAGCTCACTAGTTTTGCAAAATATTACGATAAAAAATATAAGTTAATTGGTTTCCGATAATGTAGAGGCGTTTAAATTGTTAACCGAAATTTCAAAAGTTTTACTTGGTAGCAGAGTGTGTTGTATTTTGTTGAAGAAAAATTGTAAAATTTTTTTGAGAAATCAATAGTAATTATGCTAGCATTAGTAACGAAAATAACGTTAAATTAGTTATTACCGTAAGTTCTAGAGTTTCGTCCAAAGGGTTGTCCTGGACGTCAAATCGTTCTCTTAGAAAAAGATAAAAATCGTATGTTTAAAGAGTGGCGCTATTGTGACGTTTTTTTCTAATTATTATTTGACGTATAAAAGTTATCTTGGATATTTTTAGAAAAAGAACTAGAAATAAATTAATGCATTTATAACGTATTAAAACTGACACGAGTGGGCAGGTAGAATATACTAAGGTAACGGGAGAATATAATTGAAGGAACTCGGCAAAATAACTCCGTAACTTCGGGACAAGGAGGACTATAACTAGTAACTAAAAAGAGGAGGTAGCGACTGTTTACTAAAAACACAGGACTCTGCTAAATTTAATAATTATGTATAGAGTCTGACGCCTGCCCAGTGCTGTAGGATAAAAAACTATAGGTCTAGCCTATTAGTCTAAATCTCAGTAAACGGCGGCTGTAACCCTGACGGTCCGAAGGTAGCGAAATTCCTTGGCGGGTAAGTTCCGTCCTGCATGAATGGCGTAACGACTGCCTCACTGTCTCCAATTATAACTCGGTGAAATTGAATTTTAGGTGAAAATGCCTAAATAGAACAGCGGGACGGAGAGACCCTATGCACCTTTACTAGAACCTTATATTTGTACAATTTGTTAATATCATATGGAAGATTTATCGCTATACCATATATATTAACTGTTGTATATTAAAAAAAAATAAAATTTTTTTTTATATTGTAAGGATGCTAGTTTCACTGGGGCGGTGGCCTCCTAAAAAGTAACGGGGGTGTGCAATGATTTAGTTAAACATAATTGTTTATGTGATTATTACAATGAATAAATCTAAATCTGATTTTAAAACCTACAAGTTTTAAAAGGGTAAAATTGCCAGTCATAGTGACCCGATATTTTTTATTGATAAAGCTATCGATTAACGAATAAAAGGTACGCTAGGGATAACAGGCTGATAACTCCTAAGAGTTCCCATCGACGGAGTTGATTGGCACCTCGATGTCGGCTCATCATATCCTGGTTGTGAATAATCTTCCAAGGGTCGGTCTGTTCTACCGTTAAAATGGTACGTGAGCTGGGTTTAGAACGTCGTGAGACAGTTCGGTCCCTATCTGCTGATAAATTAGAAAAATAATGAGACCTTGCTCTAGTACGAGAGGACCGAGATAGATTAATCAATGGTTCGACGATTATTTAAATAAAGTAAGTCGTTAAGCTACATTAAGAAAAGATAACTACTGAATGCTATATTAAGTGGGAAGCTTGCTCTTCTATTTTTCTTAAAAATTAATTAAAGACCATAAGATGAATATTTTTTTGATAAACAAAGTGTGAGTTTTGGAGTTAAAAAAAATATGAAATTTAAATCTTATATTCGTAATAAAGCAAAATATTTTAATTCAACAAACCAATCCTGGCGGAGGAGACGACTCATAATCGATTTCTAGGGAGTTCAATTCTCTCTGGTTTGCTTATCGAACAACAAATAAATGATTTTCTAAACAAAATATATAAAAAACACCAAATTAATCACACAATTAGCTATTTTTTTAAAGCTGATTGAAGACGTGGCGACTATTCGCCAGAACAAAAAGAAGTTATAAACTCGACAGTAGAATTTTTTTATTTTATAAACAATCCGGAAAATTTTTTAAGACTAGACGAAATTAATAAAGTTGTACTAGATAATATTGAAAAAATTAAATTAGATTTTTTAAACGAAAAAGCGTTTTTTATAACGTTGTTTTTATTCAAATCTTTCCTTTTTCACTCACCCGCCCATACTTCGAATTTTGGGGAATATAAAAATTCCGATAAATTGTTGGATTTTTGCGTTGACTTGTACGAGTCGTATTCTATTTTTTATGATATCGATTTTGATAATAAAAAAAAAATTAGAAGTGTTTTTTATCTCTGTTTTAATTTATTACTTAAAGCTAAAATAATAAAAGAACGAAAAATTAAAATAAATAAATTTTCAAATAAGTTTTGAAAAATTCGTATTAAAAAAAAAATCGAATGCGAATTTCAAAATTTTAAACTGTCTTACGTTCCGTTTTCTATTAAAAAAAAAAATCACGATACTTATTTACTAGGGTTTTTTTTCTGAAATGTTAATAATGCTTATTCGAAAAATTTTTATTCCAATGCAAATTTTAATATAACAAAAAGCGAATATTTAAATTTATTAATTAAAAGATATTTACATGTGGACGTTAGTCATTTTAGTTGAATAAAAAAAATTATTTCTAAAAATACCGATAGCTTAGAGATGTTAAATCAAGAATTGATATCTAAAACAAAAACAAATTGGAATGCTAAAAAAAAAAAAGATATACAGACTATTCAAAAAAAATATTCAAAAAAGATTGAAAGCATTATACTAGATAATTTTTTAAATATTAATTTTAATGAAAACGATAAAATCTATATACCCTTTT
Source organism: Laurentiella sp. PUJRC_G5 (assembly GCA_001272975.2). NCBI lineage: Eukaryota > Ciliophora > Spirotrichea > Sporadotrichida > Oxytrichidae > Laurentiella > Laurentiella sp. PUJRC_G5. Next base: position 2,716 of record LASS02021362.1, on the reverse strand, counting down.
ATTTTGATTTTAGAGGAAGAAAGTACTATAATTCGTTAGTAGGTCCTACTCAAAATAAAATATTAAGATTTGTATATCATTATGGCTGGTATACTAAAGAAGATTTTTCTAATGTAATAAAAATAAAAAGAATTTATTTTTTTAAAAATAAAATAAAATCTTTTTGTAAAAAAAATAATTACCATTATTCTGATATTTTTTTAGAAGCTTACTTTTGACTTTTAATAGGAATAGGTAAATTTGGTATAGTTAAAACTGATATTGAAATAAAAGATGAAACTATATTTGAAAAAGGAGTAGAGATCCTAGAAAAAAAAGATTTTGATTGTTTCAATATTAACGAAAAAATAGAAATCACGCATTATATTAAAATTATGGAATCTCTTAAAATAGATAATTTAGATAATATTAAAAAAAGAATTATAGCAAAAGATGGAACAGCTTCTGTTTACCAAATTTCTATGTTATTGCTAAAACCGAAAGATCAAGAATCGCTTAAATGAGTTAATTTGTATAACGATAATACTTGAGTAGATACCTACTCGTATATTATAGAAAAATTTAAAAAAAATTTTAATTTACAAAATTCTTATTTAAATATTTTTAATAGAAAAATAAGTAAAAAAACTTTAATGACCATTCCTTATTCTATTGGAAAAACGAAAGCGTACGAGCATTTTGTGAATACTTTAGAAGAAGAAAACGTACCGTATGGTTTAAAAAATTTAAAGAAAATTTTTAACAAATTTTACGAATTTGTCAAAAACGATTTTGAAAAAAAATATTTATACAGTCTGAGCACAAAAGAATACACGAATCCTATAATGGAAGAATATTTAAAATCAAGAACAATTTTAATAAAATCAAATACGGGAATTGCCGATTTATCGTATAAAAAAATGCAAGATAAGGCGATAGATCTTATTTTAAAAATAAAAATAGCTGACGAAATAATAAAAGAAAGAGTAACTAAACTATTTAAAATTCCCTCAAATGCTATAGATTATAAACAAACTAATTTAGCTTTAGGCGCTAATTTGAGACATTTCCACGAAGCGGATTTATTGAGAATGACCGAATTGCGGTTAAATTACTCTATGAATACTATTCATGACGAAGAGTTAATAGATTTTAACTCGTGCAGTAAACTAATACTAATTAAAAATGATATTTTTAAAGAATTATTGAAAGATTATAACATTTGATCGATTTTTATTGTTATATAAATAAATAATTCGATAACAGATGTTTGTTTAAAATAATCAATAAACCTCGTAATTTTATATACAGTGAAACTGGTTTTGATAATAAAATTTTTTAGAATAATCGAATGATTGATGAAAATAATTTATAAATGTATAATTTCATATTATCGACAAATAGAGATAAACTCAAAGAACTTCTTTTTAAACTTAAAAACGATTTACGCCATTATAAAAATAAACCTAATTTTATAGATACTATTGAAATTTTGATAGATAAAGAAAAAATTATTGAAAATCTTTTGAATAATTTCGAAGATCAGCTTAGCGACGAAAAAAATTATTCAAAAGAAATAAAAATTTTAGAAAAATATCTCAAAAAATTTGAAAAAAAATATATTGAAAAAATAGAAAGCTTGGACGGGGTTATATACGAATACCAAAAGAAATATAACTTTTATCCAAATAAAAAATCTAATCGCATATCCGAATACTTTGAGGACAAATTTAGACAACAAAATTTTGATGAAATAATTATAGACAACGTTAAAAGATTTGAAAAGACTTTTACTAAAGAAATATTAGATGATATAAAATATTCAGATACCTGTGTAATTATCGTAAATAAATAAAACTCGCATTGCCGCTGATAATCTAAAAATTAAAAACAAAATATCTTTTAACGACAGCATTTCCTTTTGTAATGCGTTAACGCACCTGACGGCAGATTCGTCGAAAAATATCTATTAAAGAAATTAAATAAATTTTTAAATCTAGATCCCAATTCACCCTCGAACTAAAATTGATTTTAAAGATTTATAAATTTTTTAAATAAGTTTTTATTTTTAATAAAAATAGATCTAAAGTTTTAAATATTTACAAAATTTATACTAAACAAAATTCGATACAATTTAAACCACAATATTGATCGAAATGTTGAAAAGGTGGTAAAGAGCACCGGTCGTAGTGTAGGTCGAATTATTGGTATTCTCGCCAATCTTCTTTACGTATTTACAAATAATTTTAAATCGTTTTTAGCTAATCGCGCACCGTCTGTTAAATTTAAATTAACGAAGTTATTTTGTCCGACGTCACCGCAATTTGAACGAAATTAAACCCCCGAACTATTAAATAAAAAAAAATTATTTTTTTTAATTAAAGTAATGCTTGTAATTGTGTATTTTACTTATTTAGTGTGCGTAGTGTACAATTCTTTTGCGCTAATTGATGCGTTTTTACTTTTTTAACTGAATTAGCTACTTCAATAATTTTAAAATAAACTTATGGATTATCTTTAATTTTGGAAAATTGATTAAACAACTAAACTTTAAATTACATTTAAATTAAATTTATAATATTTTATGTGTATAATTGCTGACTTTAGAATTTTTTTTAAAATAATTTATATAACTTTTTATTTTTAATTATATGCGTGTATAATTAATGTATTATTTAATATTTATAATTTTAATATAAAACTACAAAACAAATTTTAGCGTATGAAGCGTAGTAGG
>LASS02020905.1:0-11088 GCA_001272975.2 Laurentiella sp. PUJRC_G5 | reverse complement strand
AGATGAAGTTATAATAGGCAGGGTTGACATAAAGAAATATAAGCTTATAAAGTTAATATAAAGAATGTTTAAGAATAAGGTTAAGTTGAATCAAGGCTTATGAAATTAACAATTATCAAAAGTAAACACTTTACTTTACTATATGTAGTTTACAATAGGGTTTGTTTCAGAAATGACCATTCCATGAATCATGCTTTGGTTTTCTTTTTACTAATATAGAATAAAGCTCATCTATATGCTAGTCTAAAACAGTGTCATCAAGATTTTCCCCTTTACCTGAACTGATAGATTAGAACAAATTTTTAAGAGCTTTTCTTTTAGCACCAGAATAGGCTTAAGCATGTTAATTAGCTTCACTCTTAACATTATTGGATTTAAGGTTATTAAGTCCTAAATAATCAGCACCATCATCATCATCATTATCATCATCATCATAATCATCTTCACTTTCTCCATTTGATTAATAATTTTTCTTACCAACTTGTATTTGCTTTATTTGGCTTTTGGAATTCCTTTTAACTCTAGATCCTTTATAACCCTACTTTATAATTCTTTTGTTTTCAGGTGTGCTTTTAGTAGTATGGTGAGTACTAGCAATATTAAGATTAAAGGGTGGTAAATATCCTGCAGGAACTTTATATTCTTTTTTAGAATTCAAAAAGTTCAAACATTTGAAATGATTATCATAAGGTATGAGCTATTTAGCATGGCTTATTAAACTAGGGGAATCCTCCCTTTCATTATTGTAACTTATGTTGTTACGCTTAACTTCATGTATCTAGTACCTTTTTCTTTTATAAGCCAACTCCTAAACAATATCCTATTCATTTATTTGTTGTGCTTGAGAACTTCTTTTATAAGCCAAAGGATTGGATTTTTTCTTGGAAGTCTTTTTCCGAGAATCTCTATGGCCTCTACTACTTCTGCGAAGATCATTATGTTCTACTTCACTCTCAGACTCCTAAAAATACTGAAGGCTTCTTCCTTTCAAAGATTTTTCAGACTAACCGAAGCCAGCAAACTTAATTGTATCTGGTTGAGTTGCAAAATAAAGATGAATTTATATTGCTGATTAATTGTTCTTTATCAAATTAATCTTGTCGCCTGCATGAAGATAATTCTTTTCATACTAAGCTGTCCCATTTTTTTATAGATCTTTAGTTTGCTCATTTATAAGAAACATTCTAGGGAATGCAAGTCTTTTATCATTAGGTCGTCTTGGGAATTCCAAAGGACCAAAGTTGAACTCCTAGTCTTCTTTCATCCACTTGAATAGATCGCCAGGTAAATGAATATCAAATATATCCGCAGGCTAAATGTCTTTTATATCATTTGCAGACTCTGCAACATTTTAAAATCTAAAAGCTATAACATTCTGTTATACTTACACATGTAGAACGAAAGGATTTCCTTTGTTTTTGTAAAGATCATTACTGATATTTTAACATATCTCACACAAGATTTAGAACATTTTAAGCTAATTAGCTCTATTACCTTACTTTAAGTAATCTTAACCTTTGTCCTCAAACATTTTTTGCATTGCATCTCTGGTGTCTATTGAACAAAAAAAGACCTAGATAAAGTCTTCCATCCCAAAAGGTTTATTCTCAATTAATTTCTCTACTTTCTATTTTAAATTTCCTATAAAGGATTACCAAAGCTTTCTTACTTTTCCATTCTACTATCTTCTCATTATCATTTATGAATTTATTGCCATCATCTTCTATACCTTTTAAAAGATTTCTTTCCTTTGGAAGTTCAATAACTTCATCCGAAGAATGATCATCAGAGCTGCTTAATTTATCAGAAAAGTTCTTTGGGTATTCCAACAACCTAACTTGCTTTAGTATATAATATAAACCTTTAGTTAAATCATTCTTCATTCTTAAATAATCCTCTAGAGCATACCTATAAGAGTTTAGATGAATATTGATTACATTGAAAAGAATCTCACAAGCAAGTTTCGTATTTTGTACATACAGTTCACAGGATATTAATCAAAGGAAGACTTTTAAGTTTTAGCTCTTTTACAACTATAAATTCTGACTCTTAGTAAGTCTGCCTAGTACTTCCTTTAATAACTACCTCCAAACATTTCATCCTTCAGATAGTTATATCTTTTCATAGACTAATGAGAATGAAAGCAGCGGGGTAATGTAGTAGCATTTGAATCAGAGCTTTGCATGTAAAGTCTACCATCATTGCCTAACCTAATAACCACAAATTGCACCCTTGGAATAGGACTATCTTTGAACGAATAAGAAAATTCCAAAATCATTGATCTTCTTTTTTAGATTAAGGGCTTCAAAAGCTCACTATTAGCTGCGTATATTTCATAGAAGTCTTTTATCAATTCTGGACTTTTTAAATTCTCATCATCAGCTGAATCATAAACACAAGCTACTTGATAATTATTAAACCCCTTGTTGAAGAGAAGTAAAGTCAGTACTTGAGTAAGAGGAAAGGTAAATGGATTCATAAAATCTGAATCAAGCATAATATTTGGTTATGTCCTTGTCAAAGCACATAGAAGCATTAAGAAAGTTCTTCTTTCATTGTAGATAGGGGCGTCCATGATAGTGTTTGCTAAATTCATCAGTTCATCATGGTAACAATACAACGTTTATCTGTGTCTTAAATTTGATTTAAAGACCACTGAGTAATTAAATGCATCTGCAATATTCCTTTGTTGAAAATTTCGATAAACATCAGTTGAAGTTAAGTATTTATGGGGACAATACATAAGCCTGTAATTTCCATAAACAAAATAAGGTGATCCTGCTAATTGACGCTGTCTGTTTATTGTAAAAGCTTATTTTTTAACATCTGCAATGTACTTATCTACTTATATTGCAATGAAAATAGAAGAACGTAGTGAGAAGTATTCGTGCTCTTAAAATCTGTCTTACATAGTCTAGATATAATTGTATTTTAGATACCCTTTATCTTCTGGGACAAGCTTATGCATAAAACACTCTGAATTTAGTTTAATCATCTTTAAGTCTTCTCCTTCGATATACACATTGTAATAATCGCCTGGCTCATAATCCAAATATTTGACTTCAACCTTTTTTGGGACATCAGGGTACTTTGTAGATAGGGGTTTCTCCTTTTCTACTTTACTGGTTCTTTGAGTTTATTTCTAGATCCTCTCATCTTCTACATTACACATGTATGTTAAAACTTTTAAATACTCATTCTCTAGTTCAGCAACAGTAGTCGTTGGCATTACTATATTAATTCTTTGCACTATTGGAGGAAAAGAAAGTTGAAAAGGACTCTTATCCAGCTTCTTTCTCTCTGCTATAGAATCGAAGTTTTATTATAACTGTTGGACACGCTTCAATTGCTGTTCAAAAGCAAATTTTTCATAAAGCTTCCTATATTAAATCTCTTCACCCTCAGGGGGTTTTGAAGGCCTTGCCTCTTTCATAGCAGTGGAATCTTTAATCTATTTTAGTAGCTTCGTTTTCAATTCACCTCCATTATCTGATTCTTCTTTATCAAACTCAGCTATACTAACACGATTTTGAAATGGTTTGAAACAATTATCATAGATATTTTTAATAGGATCAACCTTTGGATCAGGTTTTGCAAGTCTGACTCCTTTACTGGAAATGAAACTAGAGGAAGGAACCTTTTTTCCTTTAGAAGAAGTTTCCTCTTGTTCCTTCTCATCAAGTGAAAAGCAGGCAAAAGTTCCATCCTTATTATCTTTCTTTGAATCATTAGATAATTCTTCATCCAAATCATTTATTTAATATTCAATCATTGTAACTTCGGCCTGTGCATCCATTTCCTCCATTTCAGGTCTTATTTTGCTAGGAGGTTCTTTAGTGCAGCTAGAGGTTTTTACTCCTATAATTCCCTCAAGATCTTCAGCTTTAAGATTTTTCTTCTTTTAAGCTTCTATAAACGTCTCTATTAACGATCTATTGTCAGGAACTTAAGGCTTTAGTTCTGTTTAGAAGGAACTTAGATTCGAGCTATCAAATGTAAAAACTATATCATCTTCTTTAAACTCCCTAGGCTATGATTTAACCCTCAAAAAGTCTTCAGAGTTTTTCATATTTTAAAGGACAAAACTAATATAGCTGGATAGTCCTTGAGTTCTCAGAGTTTATTTTTAAGCTTTCAAGTAAGTTTCTAATTAAACACAAAATTCATAATCATGATAGATTATTGCTGATAGAAGATCCATCTAGTATGCACCTCCTTTTTTACCACATACTTTGAATTTAAGATCTATCAAGGTGGCAGCTGCAAAAGGAGTAAGCTCCTTGAAAAACTTTATATCTTTGTTTAGGCATACTCCTTCCAAATAGTGTTCTATCCCACTAATAATGAATCCCTTAAATACCGCCTTTAATTTAGATTTCGACATTTTTAATATTATATCTATGAAATTAAACTCAATTAAAAGTTGATAATAACCAACAGAAGATAAAACATCCAGAAGGGGAAATATTCTTATTGAGTTAGATTAAAAGCAAGATGAAAATATGCTAGATAGTGAACAATAACTATGTTTATACTATTGAAACTCAAGTGGACTTCTGTAAATAAGGGAAAGCCTTAGAATATTGAGTTAGACTTTCGACAACATTGACCAGACTTTTGAAAACATTTACTTGGACTTTCGAAAACATTTACCTGGACTTTTGAAAACATTGAGGGAAATTACTAGTAACCTTGCTGATAGAGTGGAACTAAGCTTAATGAAATATTATAAGTAATAGCTTGGTTCTTAGATAACTTAGAATAGAGAAGAAGAGAACATATAACTATAGACATACAGTATAATAGGAGGAAATAAAATATTGGAAGTTAATATTAATACATTCTGAGAGTTTGAATCAAAGGATTATGAAACAACTTTAATAAGTAGGGCAACTATTGAATATTACTTCATTAATGATCTTTCAAATGATACTAAAGTCTAAGTCTTCATTATCGAGCATTTTTATCCCGCTGAACCATTCATCTTAAACAGCTTTACCAACAGTGAGTCTGCATTTAGGATCTACTGTAAGGAACCCAGATATGATGTTCTTCATTCTCTTAGGTACTGGGAAGCTAAACGCTATTTCAAGCTGTACCCCAAGTTCTCTAATCTCTTTAAGTTGATCTGCAGTAAAGGGATTCTTTTAATGAAATAAGAAGTACAGCACTATGCCTAAACTCCAAGCATCTACCAACCTAAAGTCTATATCCTAGTTTTATGATTTAAACTGGAAGAACTACTCTGGAGCCATATAAGGTTCAGTACCACTCAGCTTGGATTAGTGATTACAAAGTCCCCAATCACAGATCTTAGGAATGTATTAATCATCTAAAAGGATGTTTGATGGTTTCAAATCTCGATGATATAGGCCTAGAGAATGTCCAGCTTAAACTCCTCGAAGAATGCCACATGCAATATGTCTAAGTTGTTCTGAATTTAGTCTCTTTTCTATCTTGAGAAAGTTATCAAGAGTATACTTATAATGCTCCATTGTAAAGGCTGCATACTAACTTGAAAACATATCATAAGTTGATATAATCTTAACAACAAACTTTGAATTACAGCTTTGGGATTTCTAAATCTTTTCAATGCATTCAATTTCTTTCTATATTGATTGCTTCGCTTTGAATGAAATTTTCAATGCCAGAGCATTCTCATCTCTTGATAAACTTTTTAATCCTTTAACGAAGTGCTCTTTAGATCTTTAATAGCATAGATAGACTCTTCCAAAACCTCCTTAACCTAGACACTTTTTAACATCAAGGCAATGCTTGATTCCTTCTGCTTTTACACATGCATCAAGGTTCTGACTAGAATCAGTTAATTGGTTACTTAGCTTAGTTATCCTATCAGATTAAAACTTATAGCAAGTCTATGCTTTGCTAAAGTATTCTTCATAAGTTTCTCTTCTTTTCAATTAATGAAGTACTTTCAAATAAACGTTGTGAAGTTTTTCCCTTTGGTTATTATTTAGTTGGATTATAGTTGCACTTTCAATGTATCTTGGAACTAAATCATTTCAATGTTCGACTATAGTTGAATACTTTGGTTCTCCAGGAATAGGTATTATGCTTTACAATTATAATAGTTCACAGTGCTTTTTAGTAATATTAGCTGCCAACTCATTCTCTCTTAGATGTTGTTGAAGTAACTATATGGCTTTATCAAACTTCCTTTAAACCTTTTATTCAGCCTTTTGTTATGAAGCTTTTCCTTTTTTATTTGACTCCTCTTCCTTTTCATTCTTTTTGAAGCAAGACATTTCAATACGAAACAAATCAATCGCTTAACCTAAGGTATGTTTGATATTCTTCTTTGATACATAAAGCTAATTGCTTTTTCCTTCCTTTACTTCTAGCCAACCATCCGAGATCTTTTCTAAAACTTGAATCTCTTTAAGGAAATCATCTTAGGTTTTATTTGTACTTAGGTGAACCTTTTAACTCAACTAAAACAATTCTTTGATAGAGAGTTATTTATTCTTTAGGTTCTTATCAATAACTTAGATAATTGAGGATAGATTTTCAATCCAAGCTTCATCATCACCATCATATTTGATTTCTTAAAGATAAACCCTAAGCTTGGATATTGCTGGGTTTCTTGGAGTTTGATACAACTCATTATCTTCAACCTTTCTTTTACCTAAAACTTTTTCAATGGAATTAGTTATGTTCTATCGAACTTTATCTATCCTCACTTAGGTAGGAGTTTAGCAATTTTTGTTTTCCTCGCTAGAAGAAGTACTTATTTTATCTCTCTTGAATATATACATTTTATGGGCCTCATTAGAAGTAGTAAGAACACAGTTAATTGCTTCAACTTAAGTAAAGTTAGTAAGGCCAAAGGTTTTATGAGTGATATCCTTATTACAGTTCCAAGCTATCATCTCTACTTGAGGAGATCTTTTGATTGCTTCAGCTATGCCAAGCTTATCTTATTCTGAAATGACTAAGTTGAAAGAGTAAATATGAGTAACATCAATGCCACAGTTAGAAACTAACCTGTCTTATTTAGCTGTATTAGCATGAGCAAATTGTACTCTGGATAGTACTTCTTTAACTTCAGGAACATCTTTGTATTCACTCGTATATTATTCAAGTACTTTGTTAGAGAAAGAGTATCGCTTCTTAACTATCTCTTGACCACAACATAAAGCCTTTGAAAGACAAGCTGCATCAAATACCACTTTGCCAAAACCAGATCCAATATCTAGAAACACAGAGTCTTTATTAAAACCATGTTCTCTGAATGAATATAGAACTTTGAATACTGACCATTAAGTTGCCTCTCCATATGAAATTGAACAATTTGATTCTGCAACTAACTCATCTACTTAAAGCTTAGTTGAAGATCTAGTATTATGCTTAGATTTCTTTTAATCTTTGTTAGGCACTTCAATGTATATATCGTTCCACTAAAGGTTAGAATCCTTGCTAATCTTATTGTAAAAGTCACTTCTAAACTTTATGATAGGATGATCACGATACTGTTTTTCAATCAAACCAAGACATTCCCTGAAATTGCTTGTTTCACCTAGGTTTAAGAAATCAACCTCAAGATCTGGATGTTTTCCTATGGGTTCTATAATAGATTCCTTTTGTTAAACATTAGAGTCTTTCTCTTTATTCAATGGAAAGGTTTGAAAGTTAGTTTCATTCATTGTAGTTCCTTAGAGAGTTTCATCATTAATAGTTGGGTTTACTTTTGAAAATTGATAATTTTCTTTAAGATGCTCTTTCTAAGTTAAGGTTGATAAGTTAGCTTGAGTTTAAGAAGCTAAAGGTAAATGAGGAATAGAGCCAACTATAGTAGAACTTTCCTTTACTTATAGACAGATAAGTTTTTGATTCGTAGGAAGCTGGGGTTGTTAGAAACCATCTGATGGATTTAATGACTAAAGTAATGGAGGGTTATTATTGCTTGTTTAGTTGATTAGCGGGACTACAAACTAATTAGTTGAAACAGGAAAGAGATTCCTAGGAATCAATTAATTAGAGTGTGATTGAATTATTGCAGGGACCATACCATTAATTTGAAGCTATGATTAACTAGGACCTTCAGAACTTTGTTGATCACTAATACTGGAAAGACTAATATTAGACTATCTTCCAACAATTTTAGGATTGAATTGCTTACTTTTCTTATAAGGTTTGAAAAGCGATTTAGGACTGATATAAATTTAACCTTGCTTGATTTTATTACCAGCTCCTTCAATTTTAGATGGTACTTAGAGATCTTCTTAATGACTGTCTTTAGGTTTATCAATTAAAGTTTTAACTAATTCTTTGTTTGTATCAATCTAATCTTTGGATTCTATAACTTATATGCTTTGCTTCTCAGGATCATCATTAACCTTTTCTTCTTCATAACCCTCTTATACTTGCTCTTGATTATCTTTTGCAGGCCATCCATCAATCTCCATTACACTCGAATCTTACTTAGCATCAACTTATTATTGAACTTGATTCTCTTGATCAGGTTTATTCTTGTGGTATCTTGATTTATGCTTCCTTAAAGATTCAGCATTTTTGTAGTAAGCATGACAAATATCACACTTGAATTAGTTGTTCTTACCTCCCAGGAACTTAGGTAGATCAGGATGATCTTATCGATGCTTTAGTATCACATGGTATCTCCTGCTTTGTCTGTGAGAGAAAACTTTTCCACAACCATCAATTTTGCAAACATAAAGATCATTACAGCTACTCTCTTAGCTAGAGTCAACCTTCTTAGATTGAGTTGAACTCTTATTTTATTTCGAACTCATCAAGCGGTACTACTTTAAAGTAAGTTTACTTTTGCTATGAATAACTTTGCCTTTACTATGTTTTCCAGCACCATCTTTCTTTACCATCTTTTGCTTTGTCTTGCTTGTAAAATTTTAAAAAATTAATGATTAAATTTTACCTCCAAAACTTCTTAATTAATAAGTAAGGTTAATGGCCATATCTAAGAAGTATTATAGGTTATTAGGAATAGCCTGCATTAGAATAATTAGTAGATGCTCTTGATAAAGTTTCAACTCTTAGTAAAGGTTTGGTATTAAGAATCATCCATGTTTTCAAAAGTTTAGGAACATGTAGTCAAAAATCTGAGTGAATGTTTTCAATAGTCCAGTCGATGTTTTCGAAAGTCCGAGTGAATGTTTTCAAAAGTCTGGTTGAATGTTGTCGAAAGTCCAGGTGAATATTTTCAATAGTCCGATGCTTTTCAATTCTAAGTAAAGCTTGACTTCTAATTGTCTAGCTATAACCTAACATCTAATGTTGAATCAACTAACATAGACTTATATATAACTCTTGAATGATATGAAAAGTTGAATAGACTAAGACTTGGTAATGAAAAATAATCGATCTGTAAGAAAGGTTGAAGATTAATTTTAGAAAGTAATGCTTGAAATAGTTGTTAAGAAATTAAACTCTAATCAAACTTTGATAACTTAATAAAGGGAAGGTTTAATATGAGATCTAGCAGGTTATAGATAGAAGAGAGACTAGACAATATACAGGATTAACAATTAATCATGAATAGTTAATAGTTAAAGACTTGGCCATTAATTCAATTAACATTAAGCTTCTTATGAATTTAAATTTTTAACGATTAAATTCTTAAATATAGTAGTTGATTTCTCTTTAAACCCCTTTACCTATTGTTTTTCTAATTCTATAGTTGTGAATTATATTCACTCAAGTACTTAATGATCTATCCTAGTCAGGTGTATAATCATTAGAAAGGGATTAAAGACTGTTTGATAAATTTAGGTATATAAGTAAAGGAATGTTTTCGAAAGTCCGGGGTATGTTTTCAAAAGTCCGGTTGAATGTTTTCAAAAGTCCAGGTGCTTTTAAACTAGAACACCAACTTGACTACTTGAATTCAACTAAGTTAACTCATCCATAAAGAGTGTATAAACACTCAGTATGCTTAATGTTAACAATTCCAAGTGATTTATAGAGTATTGAATTATAAGCTAGGGAATGTTGTCAAAAGTCTAAGTGAATGTTTTCAAAAGTCCAGGTACTTAGAAACTGAAAATCCAACTTGATTATTTGAATACATCTAAGTTAAGTCCTTCTTATAGAGTGTATGAACACTCACTATACTTGGTGTTAATAAATCCAAGTAATATAAGGAGTATAGTAAAGTAGGGAAGGGAAGAATTGATTTAGACTGAATATATAAGTTAAGTATAAATAAAGACTTAAGTTTTTAAGATAAGTTAACTAAGTTATTTAACTAATCAAACCAAGCAAGCTAATAAACAAACTAATCAAACGATTCATTTGCAATGGAAAGCAACCCAGTTGTGCCACTAAGAGCTCCAACTAAGCTGCCCGAGACTCAGTTCACTGAAGAAATTCATATTAACCCTTAACCCAGAGTGACTGAGTCTCTGACTTACCTTCCTTACCATTTAGGTAAGTGAGAGCTCTGAGTGCCACACAACTTGTTCTATTGAGGTCCCTTGACGACCTCCTCTCTGCTATCCACTATATTAGGTTAATATAATGAATGTATACTCTGCCTGTCTACCTACCTGCCTGCCTGTTCATCCATCCACTATATAAGGTTAATGTTAATAACTTACCATGCTGTCAATAGGGCTCGTTCCCTCTATTCATCATCTTTAATCTATTTAATTATACAGGGTTATATGATTAGTGTTATTAATACTTACTTATAAAGACCTGTAAGTCTTACAAAGTATGATTCCCTAAGGGAATTCTCTTTAATGCCTTAAAGGCAACCTTGAATTAACTTGGCTATATAAATTGTTAAGATTGACTTATAAGTTTACTTACCTAGGGAGAACTTCTTTAGTTTTAATTTGACCCTCTTCGAATTAACTTGATTTAACCAAGTCTCTGATGGCCACTGGTGGCCTTTCAAAATTATTTTAATTTTTAATTTGAAAATGAAGGTTCCAAGTTTGAATATTCAAGTTCTCTCCTAGCCTATAAAAGTAATTAACAATTATAATTAATTTACAGTTGAGAGGAGGGTAACAGGAGCAGTGAGAGTGATGGGGGAGAGGGAGTAGCCGGGGAGGAGAGAGACAAGACAGAACTTGAATCAACAGCCTC
>LASS02020869.1:0-12094 GCA_001272975.2 Laurentiella sp. PUJRC_G5 | reverse complement strand
GAGATCAAATTTTTATCAATTTCAGTGTGATTCTTAATTTTGTTTTTATATTTTTATAATATTAGTTTAAATAAAGCAAGGACATAAAGCGCATAATGCACTATATGAAATGCTATAGGTAATTGCTTTACTCTTCAGTGTGATGGGGTAACAGATTCATCAGTATCACGGAATTATTTAGGATATGCTTTTTTATACCAGTTCATTAGTGAATCTCCATTCTAGTGATACTTTTCGAATCCAACAAATGATTTTTCAAAGAGAACTCCTCCTCTGTTTGATAAATGATGTGTGGGAACCTCATCGAGGTTTTCCTTTCTTTTCCATTAGGACCATCTATTTGTTTCCTATTCGAACTTATTTTTAAAGTATACTCCACCAGTGAGAAGCAATAAAAATCCCTAAATTTAATTTAAATTGAGTAAGTAATATTACGAGCCAATATGTTCTATCTTTTGCGAAATCAAAGTTTTTATCGTAGTGCATGGGATAGTATGGTCTTGATCTTTGGAAATCTACTTAATCTGAATTCATCCAATGCTTGAACTTAATAGCATCTTCTTGTGAAACAAAAGCAGTGTCTTAATGGAGATAGTTGAGATAGTTGTGAATTTATGGAGAATGGAATTCACCTGGGTTACCAAGGGCTTTTCCTCTGAGTGGTCCAGAATCCTTTTTGGGAACACCTCCTTGATAGTAGCCTAAGAAATTAACGCTATACTTTGCTCTTTCCTTTTTCAATTGATCTAATCTATCCTCAGCATATGAACCTCTAGATGGCTTTTCTACTGGAATATGACCAGTCTTATCTCTCTTATCAACTCTGTGTTCAAGATTAAACTCAAATTCAGTCATTGCCTTGTAATTATCAGGATTCTTCTTTCTTTATAAATCGTAGTTAACTCTTGATTCTTTAACTGAGAGGACACTGTAAGCTTCAACTACATCTCTGAATCTATCAGGATTAGGGTCACGTTCAGCGTCTTGCTCTGCAGCTCTAGCATCAGGATGATATTTCTTGGCAAGTTTTCTATAGTTATCTTTGATTTATTCAGCAGTTGCTGTAGCAGGAACTCCGAGAATTGTATAATAATCTTTATCTAGAGGGGTCAAAGCAACATTAGATGCGAAGCTCATTCTAGCTATAATCATTTAATTAATCCTATTCAACTTACAATAAGCAAACATAGGAGCCTTGTTCTAAATCAAATACTTAGTTAGCATCATTTTCTTTCTTGTATATAATTTATTATAATAGGTATTTATAAATTAATTATCACTTTCGAAAATATTAAACAATTACATTCAATTATGAAATTAAACAACGCTATTCAAAAACTTTCTATTGTTAATCTAACTACAAATGAGAGTAATCATCCTTTACAAAATAATCTGAATATATGTAATTATTAACACAAACCAAAATCTCCATTAAGATCCACAAATTTGCAACCAATTAATCATAATCAGCATTAAAATAAACAATTGTCAACTTCTGTTACTCCAACTAAATTCAGCATTCAGAATCTTTCTCACTAACTTTCAAGAGATAACAGTTAAAATAAAATAAGATTATCAGATATAATAAGAAACGAGAGAAAGTAACTGCAGGAAACTAGTTCTTTAAAGTAATTATTACTTGATCATCAAGTGAGTCAATTGGTAAATTAAAAATATGATGAAAATAAAGAAAATTTACTTACTTCTTTGGACTTAATATAGGGAACATTTGATAATAATCTGATATATTCTCCCACTGAAGAGACATAAAAGCAATTATAAATGAAACAATACTTAGATTAATAGTAATAAGATGCCATAATTAAACTACAAAGTATTAGCTAAGCAGATACTTCGCAAACATTTGATCACCACTTTAAGAACTATATTTAGCAAAATAACGATCAAAGATTTTATACCAATAATTATGAATTAAATCAGCATAATAATAATAATAGTAAATTGTAAAATTATGCATAATATGAGGCTAATTAATAATTGTCAACTATTTATGGTAATAATTTATCAAATATAAATCACAATTCTGAATTAAAATATCAGCTTTAAAGTGTTCATAAATAGGATTTAGAGTAAAGATATATGAATTAGTCTTCAGAATAGCATAACTTATCTTAATTTGATTAATCCTAGTTTTTGAATAAGGTATTTTAGGATAATGACCAGCAATATTCTCAGAATTATTATTAAAGATCATCATAACATTAATCTAATTTATAAACGAGAAGTTAATCTCAGCCTTTAACTTTGAGGAATACTTATTATGAAAGTGAAAACTAATAAAATAACAATAATTAATTACAATCCAATATTGGAATGTAAAATAATTATGATCATAGATCTCTTAATAATTCATAATTATAAACAAATCAATAAATAGTATAAGAACCAACAAATTAATACAATATCTCTCAATATAATCCTGTTGATGAAACATCTTCTATATATGAATACACTCAAGATTATGCTTCAAGAAAAAATCATTTACACCTACAGGAATTAAATAAATCTAACACTACTAATAATTTAGATTAATCTCCCTTAAGATTCAGAAAAGAATAGAATTTCCATTCTTAAAAGGAACAGTATCTGTTACAAGAACTAGAAGATATGAAAGCATAGTTAAGATAACTTGAGGAGTTACATCAAAATAAATTGATAGAAAATGCTTAAGAGCTATAAAAGAAAGAGAAATATATTGCTAAATTAGAAAGACATATAAAAGAGAACAGTTCATTTAGCAGTTAAAAGGTTATTGAAATATAATAAAAACTTGCTGATGTAACCCAAGAGCTTCAGGAAAATAAAAAAGGTCTGAAAAGTATAGTTACAATAATTAATTAAAATAAAAGTGTAATAATTGAGGATATAATTGATCATGTAAATTTATTCGAGACATTGACTTCAAAGAAATAAGGCAATGATATTTATGAATTGTTAAGAATAATAATTGAGACTCTTTTTAGAAGAATACAAGGTAATCAATAAACTTAACAGGATTCCAAGAATAATAAATAAACTAAAGTAAACAAAGAAGAAATACATAAGAGTGATAGCAAATTAAATTCATTTAGGTCCTATGATAATCAAGGTAAATCTTTAAATTATAGAGAACCCTAAAAAATAGAATAGGAACTCAATGATTGCTAAAGAAAATTGTAAGATCTCGAGTTGCTTATTTAGGTTAACAAAAATATTCACCCCTAAACTATGATTACATCTGTGTCATAAGCTAAGTTATAAAATTCTGGATTGCAAAAATCAATAATGAAACCTGAAAAAATATTAACTGTTGAAAGATAGTTGTAAGTTTGTTAATATCTTTTTAATCTAAATTGTAGGAATGCATAAAATTTGGTAATAAACTCTAGTAACAAAAATGACAAAGATTAATCTAATGATTAAGCAATAAAAATTAATAACCATTGCAACAACAACAATAATAATCATTTACTTAAGTAAAAGAATTATTCAAGAGAAAACTTACCTAGTTCTTATTAATATAATCCTTAATTTATGAATATTTCCTAATAAATGACTTAATGTGATACATAAACAAGCAAAGTAGCTAAGAAAACAAAATTTAAATCAATGGATAAAAGTTAGAAAAACAGTCATAGTAGATAAAATGTGTTCGAAACATAAGGAAATAAAAGAAATTATGAGGGTGATCTTAAACTTTAATAACCGCAATAAATAAGTATGGGGACTGGTTATACTCCATTAAGAAGTAATTAACTTAGTAATAGTAGACCTTCACCTGGTAAATCAATAAGTAGAGAAAGAAGTAAATCTGGGTCACTTAAAAGATCTTAGTTAAATCGTGATTCCTCAAAGAAAAAGCTTAAGATTTCAAATATCAATAAAGCATATGTTTAAAGTTCCCAAAATATAGAGCTGCACTAAAATGCTAATAACAATAATAAGAATTAATAAATCATAAGACTAAAAGAAGTAATTAGAAAGATATGAATAAATTATTTGTGAATTATTAATTTCATTATTATCTTTTCTTTATTGGTTTCTACTCCAAAATAACTAAACTGCTCTTTTTTGAGGAAGAGGTAAATGAATGATCTCTTTTCTAAACTTAATTAATTTCCTACAAGCGACGGCGTCTTTTAATTTCCTTCTCTTGCTACATTAAATTTCTAGCGCAAGTCATAATGTTGTACTTATCAAATATTTTCTTAAGTTATCTAGGATTGGGACCACGCTTAGGTTTTCCTTCTGAATCTTAACCACAGGAATCTGAAGATGAATCTGAATCTGCATGATGAGGCATAGACATTAAATCTAGCTTAGGTACAATAGCAGGTCTCTTTTGAACTTATGCTTTCTAAACTGTAACAGGGACATAATTGCTATCAGTCATCTAGCTATCAGCTAAGAATGGTACCTGATCAAAGTCTATGTTGCTTGCATTTACTTATCCTCTATTTTTCTATCCAGTTTAGGATCTTTTATCATATAAAGAAAACTCAGCAAAATTTTTGGCAACTCTTTCAATTACTGATTATCTTATCTCTTATTTCTTTACATATGTAAATACTCTTTCAGTTAACGGACTTAATCCAAGTACTTCATCCCTTTATATTCCAAATCCTCCATTTATCTGCTCTAATTTTCGTTCTTTCCTAGCTTATTTCCTTTCCTACTTTATCTGATAATACATTTATTTATATTCATCATCAAAGTGAGTGGAAAATCTAGTTGTTGGAATATCTTTGATTTCCTCTTCAAAAACTTCAGATATTGGGAATCCTTTCTCCTTCAAAATAAAGAGGAAAAACATTAGTTTATTCTCTCTTTACTTTCCATAATCTAGTTCTTCTTGCATTTCCTTTGCTATTTACTTTAGTTCATTATTTTCTGACAACGCTTCTTATAATTACTCATATATTGCTTAATTATCAAGAGATTCATCATCATTTTGAATAACTATTTATTAATTACCATTTTTACCAAATGGTTGTTTCATTGATTGTTTAAATAATTCTTTGTATTTCCTTCTCTGATTGTCTAGTTCTATCTCAAGTCTTTCAATTTGATCATCTCTTTCATCAATCTATTAAGCCATACCTTAAATCTAAGTTCTGCATTCTTACTCGTTTCTCTCTACATCTCTCATATCTTATTCTAATATGTTGAACGAATTAACTTTTTCTTGAACTAGAAATTCATTTTCTTTTAATTTATTCTTAATTTTTCCATTCTAATTCTCTAAATCTTTTATGCAATCCTTAAATCCCTTTTTAAGCTTTAATAACAATTATTAAAATGGTGATTCTTTCGTTATCAAATCATCAAATACTTTCATATATGTATCTGTCTTCTTTCTTATGATATCAGATTATGAGTGCGAGTTATTTGTGTCAAGAATCGAACTTTAAATATCTTCCAAATCGATATGTAGGTTTTATTCTATTTACTTCACATGATCGGATAATTCCTTTTATTTTCTCTCATATTCTTCATTCTTTTTATTTATTTGCATTTGTTTTTGATTGTATTCTTTTACTCTAATTTCTTCAGTATCTACACTTGCAGATTTTAAACCTTTAATAGGAGAAATTTTTTCAGTTAATGATTATGAGTTTTATTAAGCAGCTTAATTTACTAAATTATTAGTAGTACTTGTTGGGTTCTAATTAAATGAATTTGTAAAAGAGAGTTAAAAGTTATTCTAGATTTTCTTGATAATAGCTGCTTAAATTTACTGACTGTTTCCTAACTTCTAGTTGTCTGTGGCTGCTCTTAATAAACAAGTAGGATCAAAATTTTGTGTACTTTATCCGTTAAATTAAGGAGCATTTTGTGATTTGTTTTTTCCTTAAATATGTGAATTAGCAATTTAATGAAGATTTTTAGCTGATTAACATCCGATCATTAAATCGGTGGCAAAAGCATTTGAATTGCTATTGATTCCAAATTATGTGTGCCAATTTTGTATAATTGGAGATGTTGCAGACCCCTAACCTCCAATTAATAATAGATTAGAGTTGCTACTGTTTCTAGATTTTTACAAGTTTGATTACTAGTTTTATTTTTGTTTGTTTAAAAGCTTTGCGCTTTAGAAGTAGTTTTGAGGATTATAAGAATGTTTTGAAGTGATATTAGATAAGAATTAATTTTATTGCTATTACTATTGCTGTTATTGCTATTAGCCACCCTATGAACTTAATTATGGAGAATTAAGATACTATTGATTTAATAATAGTTTGCTATTAAATGTTGTTTATTTTGCAGGTGATTAGAGATTAGTGTTACTCTTAATTTAGTTGTTAAATGAATGTTTAGGTGGCTTAATCTTCAGTTAATGTCTATGACTGCTCATTAGTGGTTCGATAGATCCTCCACTTGCTATCGAAGCAGTAGCCATTGTGTAATTTTGCTTTTTCTTTTTAGTACTCTTTAAACTTAATTTGTTTTGTAATGCATGTTATTATAACATCTCAGCTGCTTTATAAAACTCCCTTTAAGACACAGTGGCAAGTGATGTTAAAACGTCTGATTGCTATAGAGGATCACATTGATAAGATTTGAAATGCATTTAGTTATTATTCTAACTGTCAAATGTATCACCACCGTCACTACCAATAGCTTTAGAACCTCTTCGTTTGGATGAATGCCTGGAGCTACTTTTGAATCCCATTTACATGGGTTACATCATTTTTTTATTCTACTGTAACTATGTATTAGTAGTTGTAACTGGGTGACTTCTTTACTGATTTTGCTATGACTGCAGAAACTCATTACATTTAAACATATTTTATGCTGCTTGATGTTATTACTATGGTGAATTATCAGAGAGATCTAGTTGTGAGGGATTATGATTGTTCTATTAACTCTAGAAATGGTGGAGGTTTTTTAATCCTTGCATATTTTACACAACTATTTTTGAAACAACGTTATCTTATCCATTTTTAAATTGAAATTTACTCAATCTTGAATCTTTAGAAAGAGTTGGTGATTCATAGGTTTACTAAAGTCTTACTTTCTTCCCACTACTTTGTGATCCATCTCTTCCAATGGAACTAGACTAATTTCTATTAGTATTCTATTAATCAACAACCATCAGAATTTGATTGTTTGGTAGAGAATTCTAACTGATGATGTTATTTCTCTTAGCTTTTGCACTAGGATTTCTAGACTATTTACTTGAAGTTTTGTTTGAAGCTTGCTATATTTTCTTTATCATTCCTGCATTCTCTGTCAATGGTTAGAAAAACACTTAGCCAGTTTGATTTTTGGTTGAATTAGAACTTTGAATTGCTGCTTTTGCAAAATTTTAAAAAGCATTGCTGTTATTATTCATTTGTGATGAATGAAGTTGATTCTAAGGAATATTGAATCCCTAAGTTAAATTATTCTAAATATACCCTTAAGATTAAGTTAGAGGGTTATTAGTATTAGGAATTATTAAATTCAAATTTTCCTTTGTGTAACCAGGTTTAGGATGCTATTGTAGTTGTTAATTTTACTAGCCATTATTTTTCTTCATCGTTAATTTCCTATAATTAATATATTAATTCTTTCGATCAAATGTTTCGTAAAGTACTGAATATTTAATTATATCCTTTATTATTCATTTAAGTACTTACTTTTTTACGATTGTCTTCAAATTTTTTGCATATTTACTCTTACTTTCTGAATTTGAGGTTCTTCTCTAAGTGTTTGCAGTATTTTTCCTAGTACTTGATGAGTCACCACTACCCTTAGATCTACTATTGGTTCTATTTTGATTTAATTTATTATGAAGATTGTCCTCAAGTCTAGGAGTTAAGAAGTTTAATCCATGTAGCGAATAAATACTTTGCCCTATACCCTTTTATTTTCGAGAGGGCGATTTACTTGCCCCTCTTTACGGTGATAAACTTTAGCTCATTAGTATCGCTTTCTTTAATAACTATTAATAACAATTTGCGTTAAGGAATCAAAATAATTCATACCTTTTGCTGTTCTTTTGATAAGCACATATTTGCAGACAAATTTTAAGAATTTAGATTTTATGTAACATTAATGCTTGCTTTTTTAGTTTTAGATGTCCCTGGTCTTACTGTCTTTTACATTTATGTGGCTTAAGTTACTGGCTTAACACCTAACATATTATTATTGATTATACTTTCGTACTTAAAGTGTTAATGATTTCTTTTAGTTTGTTTTTATCTGTTGACATTAAAATCAAATTTAAATTCTATTATTTTAATCATTAATTTTTACTACAATTAAACTAAAAACTCATAAAAATTATGTTGCACGATAAACCTGAGTCTACTCAAAAATAATAAACTTATATCAATGATGTTGAAACACCTATTAGCACATTTTTTACAATGGATGATCTTAAAAAATCGATGACACATGTTAGGAATCTATAGGGAATCCCAATTTAAGAGCAACCTTTGTTGACTGAAGATGATCGTATAGAAAAATATCTCTGTTTAAGAGATCTAAAAGATTTCCTATTGTCTTCTTCGGATCAAGATGCTTTCACAACTCTTAAGAACCGTACTCTATTGGGAAAAATATCAAAGAATGTGATTGATGGGGAATAAAAGCCTTTGGAATATAGTTCTGATGAGGACTTCATTTAAGTTGACACTTAACTCACTTTTGATGCACAAACCAATCAAAAGATAGATCTTTTTGATCAATAAGTTGATTAGAATGGGCAACTTCTAAAAGACATAGATTAAATAACTCATGAAATGTCAGATGAAGACTAAGTAAAGTTGTATATTGAATAAGTAAAAGATTTATTTAAAAGAGAAAGAGGCAAAGAAACAGCAAAGAAAAATAATCTTGGCAACATCATAAGCACTTAAGTTGAAACATCTATTATGCTTTAGAGGCCCTTACTCTCTAATGAGGACTTGAAATAGATTGATAGAGATAATACAATCATTTATGGTAATGTAAAAGCTATAATTCCATTCGTGAGAGAGAAACTAATTGTAGAATATGTTGGACAATAAGATCAACTCAATCAAAAGCCCAGATACAAAAGAGGTGCACAAATCCCAATTAAAGAGAAAAGAATATTTGGAGTTCTAACTCACTATTAAGTAGGTCATGTGCCAGGAGTTGATATATGCTTCACTGAAGATGATGAGACCTTTGTCAGAGATTCCTATGTTTTTAAAAGCATAGTTTCTAAAAATTTACATATCCAACAAAAATTGGCTAATGATATTGAAAAAGAGACCGCAAGTATAAGTATAGATCAAGAATTATTCCGACTAAATGTATACAACGATTTCTCTAAAGAATCAATCAAACATGAATTATTAGAGCAATATATAAAGGTTGGTACACTAAATCAAATAGAAACCTTTCATAAATACTTAATGAATGATTTATTCAAAGAAGAGAAAGCCATTGATTATTAGAAGGCTTGGTCAAAAGGCCGCGAATTAGACAAAAAATATTATTTTGTTCCATTAAGAAAGGTAGATAATCCTAATACCGATATCTTAGAATATGAGATTGATAAAAAGCTTTTAGCTAAAATAGAAAGAATAAGCTAGAATGGATACAGAGAATCTTAATAACCAATAATAGTAGAAATCTAACAAAAAGATATTAAAGGTGAAAAAGAGAGACTTGAGTACTTGAATAAATATATATTGGTTAAGGAAGATAAACACCATAGATGTTATCATTTCCATTAGCTATTGGAAAACCTTCATGAATTACCAGCAGAAGATCTAGCAATTGCAATAAAAGGTAAACCAGAAAATCTTAACTGTAAAACTGCTTATGAATTGTTATTTAATGTTAGTACTCGTTTCTAGTCAATAAATTCTTTCAGAGAGTGTGTCTTCCAAGGTAAATTTGGGGACTAATAAATGATAGAATCTTACCCTATTATGCTTTTAGATCCTACTAAGATTATTTCACATATAAAATACAAATATGCCTTGGATCAATGTCCTAAGACTGTAAATAACTCTAAAAATTAATATAAAAAGAATTATAAAGAGAAAAATAATCTGACAACATCTCAAGGCAAACCAATTTTCTCCTCTTTCAATATATACAGACATTATCTAACACATGAACAATGGAAGCGAGCAAGTTAGTTACCATTAGTGATGCAATTCTTTGAAAGAACTTTATACTGCCATCAATTAACTGCAGAACTGGGCACTGAAATACATCCTGAATTCGTTTTATGGGCAACTTCAGCAGCTGGAAATTAATCATCCAAGAAATGTTATGAAACCTTAGAAACTTATGGAGATACTATACTAAAATTAGCAGCAACTCTCCTCTCATATTATCATCTTTAGAATTAACAAGATACTGATGAAGCTAAAATAGACTAATTAAAAGTCGTTTTTATCACTAATCTTTACTTGTTAAGAGTTGGAAAGAGATTAAGACTTAGCAAATATATTAGATAGATAGATTAGGATTTAAAGTCTTGGAATCCTCCTTTTTCTGAATAAGTATCTTCAACTGAAAACTTAACATGTACTGGTAAGAATATTGCAGATTGTGTGGAAAGTTTATTAGGAGCTCATTTTATGACTAATAATTTGAGGAAAACTTTAGAACTTATTTCGGATATGAAGATAGTTCCCATGAAATAAGCTCATTTAATTGATATGTTTCCTGATAAAGACCTCACTTTTGTTTTAGGAGAAGATCTAGATGAGTATTAATTCGATATTGAAATCGATAGAGTTGAAGATATCTTCCAAAAATATTTCAAAGTTTAAAACATTGATTAACCTACTTAAAATCATTTATTGAGCATAATCAACAAAGATAAACCTTTGGAGTATTTTGGTTCTGCATATTTTGAATTAATGAATGATACTACTATCAACATTAAAGATTTGGGATGCTAAGAACTTGAAAATAGACTAATTCAGTATTTACTTCCAGTAGAATAGATCTTGAATTATTAATTTAACAACAAAAGAATACTATTAGAAGCATTTACTCACAAGAGTTTCAAAGATAATTATGGTACTTCAGTTTTCTATGAAAAATTAGAAGTTCTTGGAGATTCTATATTAGATTATTTAGCAAACTCTAATCTCATAAAGTACACAATATTGGAAAAGTATAATATAAAAGAAAGATTAGCCTAAAAATATATAACATCTGAAGATTTCCAACCTTTTGATGCCCATCAAGCAAAATCGCTTCTTACCAAAAATGATTTCTTGGCTAAATTGGTTTGCTTATTTGGACTTCACAAGTATATTCTATTCTTTAAACCTAGGCAGCTTACACCTTCTGAACTTAAAGAACAATTTATAAAGGACAATAACGGTGAATTTGAAATTTGGAAATTCAAAAATAAACTCAAAGAGATTATGAACGAAAAAGATGCTGATAAATATCTTTAATACTCATTCAAGAAAAATTTCCTCATAAATGGTAAGGAAACAGAAATATTTGAACCTCCTAAGATTCTTGGAGATGTATTTGAATCACTGATTGGAGCTATATTTATTGATGGAGGTATTGAAAAAGTAATTGAAGTTTATTAGCACTTACTTGCGCCCTTCATACTCTTCGTGGCTAAATACAGTAAAAAATTATATAAAGAACCAAAAGAAGATTTCATGATATTAGCTAACTTGCTTAAGATTAAACCAGATATGAGAGCTAAGGAATTAAAAATCACTAATCTTTCTTAGTTTTTAACTCATGATAACTTCAACAATATGTAGCAGCCTAAACCTTAACATTTACTCTAAATTTAAGAGGCATAAGAGAAAATGATGCAAACAGAAAACTAAGATGATGAGAATTTATTAATAACTCATAAAATAATTCAAATAGACATCATTTACAATAATAATGAAGTGATGACAACTGGATATGGGAACACAAGGAAGTAAGCTGAAAGAAATGCAAGTATTATTGGTTATAAGTGGCTATAGGAGAATAAAGTGTAAAAAGGTAGTCTTAATAATTAATTCCTTGAATCTATAATTGATCAAGAATAAGATATGGAGATTTATTGATAGTAGTTAAATTAAGTTGCTTCTTCTCTAAAAATAATTATATTTTAAATTATTCTAATAATTTGTAATTATTGATTCTTATTTTT
>LASS02020087.1:0-24856 GCA_001272975.2 Laurentiella sp. PUJRC_G5 | reverse complement strand
AATTAATAATGAAGAAGTGGCCGAGCGGTCGATGGCGGCAGACTGTAAATCTGTTAGTTAATACTCACGTTGGTTCGAATCCAACCTTTTTCAATCCTAATCCATGTTTTAATTTTCTTAAGAAATTTTTTTAAATTAACAAAAAATACTCTCTAACGATATTTTCGATAACTCTATTCTAATTAATTTTAGTTTTCGTAACCACTTAAAAATTATTAAAGCCGACAATAGCTTATATCGTCCTTTAGTTTCTAATAAAATTAATTATCAATTTAAAAAACTAAAAAAATTTAATAAAATGTTTTTATTAAATAAAAGATATGAAAATGAATTGTTTTTTTTTACTCAAAAAAGATTTTTATACAGACCTCTTTATTACAAAATAAATTTCTATTTTTTCTCAATTTTTACTTATAACGCCTTTCAAGGCTATTTTAAATGAGCAAAAAAAACTATAAAAAATTTAAAATTTCATTACAAAATAACGGTTATAAGAAAAAAAATTATTTTAAATAAAAATAAATATTTAAATCATTTTGAAAAATCAATTTTAAACCGCAAAATTATTATTTTAGATTTTTTACAATTATACCTTTTGTTTTTCCCCTCAGCTTCCTTAAACGTACTGCACTACTTAAAAAAAAACAAAATAAGAAAAAATAAACTTTTTTTTTATCTTATTTTTTCTTTTAAAGATAGACAATTGCACATCAATTTTCAAGATTACAAAAAAAAAAATTTTTTTTTCCTAACTCCAGGTTTTTTTTTGAAATTTTTTGAAAAAAAAAAATCATTAAAAAAAAATAAAAATTTGAAACTTCTTTGCGCTAAATATTTAAGAAAATTATACCTTTTAAATAAAATTAAAAGTAACATTTTTATTATTAAAAATAACCCTGTTTATTTGCTTGAAATGTTAAATATTATGCATTCCCCTATTATACATAAATTTGGAAACCCTTTTGATGAGGGTAATTTAATTGAAGAAAAGGATTTAAAGCGTAAATTAATAAAAGTTTTTTATTTTATTTTTTTGAGAAATCAAGATTTTTCTAAAAATAAAATAAAAAAAAAGGGCCGTATAAAAAGAAAAATTACTAGAAAATTAGTTTTAGAAAATTCAATTACTGATTAAATTAAAATGTAATTAAACTTAACTAACGCTAATGCTAAATGGATTATACAAAACCAAAACCACGAGTTTGACTGTGGCTCGGAATGAACGCGAGCGGAACGTCTTGACACATGCTAGTTGATCGGGGATAAAGATTTATCCTCCTCACGCAAGGTAGCGCAACGGTGAGTAATGAACGAATAAATTTCAGTTAAATTGTTATACCAACGAATTTTTTTTTTAATAATTATTAAAGTATTTATTGCCTTAAAATGGGTTTGAGTGACTTTTAAAAAGCGCGAACAATGATAGTAAAAAAATAATTATTTATTAAAATGAAAATAGTTATTAACTGAATGCGTCGAAATGGGCCGGATGTTACGAAAGTAAGTCAACGAGTCCTAGTTGCTTTGAAAGATCGGACAACCACATGGGGGCTGAAAAACACCCTACCGTCGGCAGCAGTGGAGAATATTAGTCAATGAACGAAAGTTTGAACTAGCGTTTCGCGGAGATGAAAAAACTCATAGAGTTAAGAAGGCTACGGTAGCTGTAAAGTCTGTGCGCAGGTTAAAACAATGCTATTATACCTGAAGAGAACCCCGGGCCAACAACGTGCCAGCAGCTGCGGTAAGACGTTGACGGGGGAGCGTTATTGATCGTTACTAGGCGTAAAGAATGGCTAGACCGTCTAAGAATTTATAAATGAAACCAAAGGTTTGGCGCAGAGTTTTTATAAAACCTTAGTACTGGAGATTGGTAAAGATTGACGATAAGCACAGTCTAGAGATAAAATTCAAAGAGACTGTAAGGATCTTCAGAAGCCGCGGCGGTCTTTCATATCAATCTGACGTCGAATCATTAAAGCACGAGTATCAATCAGGATTGGAGACCCTAGTAGTTCGTGCCCTGAATCTATGGATATCTTGTATGAATATTTTTATCATATATAAGCTAACGCGAAAATGTCTCGCCTGGGGAGTAAAGCTGCAAAGGTAAAACTTAAAAAGATTGGCGGGAGTTTGTATAAATGGTGGAGCGTGTGGTTTAATTCGACAATCCACGTTTAATCTTACCAACGCATTTTTAACTATTATCGTTATATTTAATTCGACTAATCGAAATAGTTTTTGATGGTACTGCATGGCTGTCGTCAGTTTGTGTTGTAAAATGCAATATTTAGTTATTAAACAAACGCAACCCTTAATATAAATATCATTTATTTTTTTTTGTTAAAGAAACGGAGCTTAACGAAAATTTATTTTATTTGTAATTAACGACAGAGCAGATAACTAAAATTTTTTTTAAAATTGCGTTTTATTAATGTGGTTTTAAAGTGAAGAATTTTTTTGTTCTGAGGAAGAGAGGGAGAAGTCAAGTCTTTATGGTCTAAATATGTTGGGCTACACACGCGCTACAAAGTCGAAAACAAATAGATGCAATAGTGAAAACTCAAGCAAATCTGTAAAAATCGACCAAGTTCAGATTGTAAACTGAAACTCGTTTACATGAAGATGGAATCATTAGTAATCGTAAATTAGTATGTTACGGTGAATGATATATCAAACTTTGCACACACCGCCCATCACGCTCGAAGAGTTGCATTGTTCGGAAATTTGACAAATAACAGCAGAAAGCAAGAAAAATTTTTAGCTTTTTAGCCTAAAAATTAAAGAGTTAAAAACTGTTTCTTGTTTTAGTTACACTACCGTTGAGTAGTTTAAACCTGAAATTATTTGTGGGTCAAGGCTGGTGTGGCAATTTGAGTGAAGTTGAAACAAGGTAATGGTAGGGGAACCTGTTGTTGGATTACACATAATTTTATTGTAAATTTAATTTTCCAATTCAAGAAATTTAAAAAAGCTTAAATTTTTTTAAACTTCGGGATTTTTTTTTTGAATATCAAGAGTCGTTGCATTAAGGGGATGCCTATGTGCTGAATGAAATACGAAACGACGTTTCGATAAATATCGGTAGTAACGAAATTACGAGGACCGCTATTTTAAATAATTAAATTTAGTGAAGGGAAACATCTTAGTAACTAAATATTTAAATCAACTGAGAAAGGGAAAGTAGTGGTGAGCGAAATTCTAAAAACCTTTAATCAATACCATCGAGAAATATTTTTGAATAAATAACCAAAGCGGTTAAAGTCCGGTATCGTCGATGATTTTCAATTTAAGGGGCATAGTTTAACGGTAGAACAGTGGTCTTCAAAATCATATGCGTGGGTTCGAATCCTGCTGCCCTTGTTACTTATGAACTTAAATTCTTTAGGACCAAAATTATACTCTGATTATGGAAAAATAAAAGGAACACGCGCTAATTTTCGAAATAGTAAACTTCTTTACTTATATAAAGTTAAAAATAAAAATGTTTTTTTAAATTGTTTAAAGTGAGGTGGTTCATACCTTTCGCGCGAAAATCGTAAAGCTTTAGACAACCGAAATAAAAAATTTTTTCTTTTTAACTTCTTAAATTATAAAAATAAATACAATTCCGAAGCTAGCTCTTTTTTTTATATGAAAAAAAAAAATAATAATACACGTTCAATTAGAAAAATAAGTATAATTAAATCAAATTTTTTTTTTTATAGTATTAATAAATTTTTTATATATTTCTTTTTTAAAATTATCACTGGAAAACAAATAATAAACAATAAATTACTTTATAAAGATACTTTGTTATTTACAAAAATTTTTAATAAAAATTCTAATTTTTTTTCTTCTTTGTATCCTTTTCATTTTTCGCATCGCAATTCTAATTTTTTTTTTCAAACCTTTTTTTTTTTTTTAAATTTTCTTCCTTTACGGGAAAAAATATTTAAAAACCTAACTTTTTTTAAAAACAAAACCCCTATTTCTTTTCTTAAAAATTACGTTTTTTATTCTCAATACGCAAATACTCCTAAAATCGGTTCTTTCGATCAACTCCGTTTGGACAAAAAAAATAAAATTAAAAAAAATTTTTTTTTTTTAAATATATTAAATAAATTTTTTTCTAAAAAACGTTTAAAATTTAAAAATAAAACTATTAAAAATTTTTTTTTTAAATTATGATTTTCGAAATATTTAAGCTACAGTCGCGTTTTCGACTTAACTTTTTCTCGAGGTAAACCCTTTTCTAGTTATTATTTATTTTTAATTAAAAGCTTTGATGGAGTCTCTGTACCTTTTGTTAAGTTAACGGAAACTTCTGATCATTTAGAAGAAGAATATTTTTTTAATCTTTTTAAAATTTTAAATTTTAATATACAAAGAGTTTTGAAAAAATTTAAAAATTTAAATAATTTAAGTATTGTAAATCTGATTTCACACTCTCAAAATAAATTTTACGACGATCCTTTGATCTATAAAACTAAAACTTATTATTTTTTTAATTTTCAATCGAAAGCTTTAAAAATTTTATCAACTCTCGGTTCATCTCCTTTTAAAAAAAATAATAAAATTTCTGAATTAAAACTTTCAAATTCTTTTTTATTTAATTTTAAAAAAATTTCTTTTTCTGAAAATTTTCTATATAAAAAAAATGTTTATAGTTTTTTCTCTCCTTTTTATTTATCAAAGATTGAATGTTTTTTATTCATTCTCAATAACCCTTTGTTGGTTAAAAGAACTTTACATTTTTTTAAATCTTTTTTTATTTTCCCTACTTTTGAATATTTAAAAAATTTTTTTTACTCTTTTTATTCTTATAACGGTTTAATGGGAACTAAGGCCAGCCCTTTGTGCACTAACATAGTTCCAACAAAAAATTCTTTTCTTTTTCAATTTAAACGTCACTTTCTCCAAAGTTTTAATTATCGAAAATTTGATGCCCAACTTGCTCCACATTATTATCACTATTTAATTAAATTTTTAGAATTTTGTTCAGGTAAAAAGGTATATTTGCAATTAAATTCGTTTATAATACTAAGTTTAACTGAAGATGAAAAAACTCAATGTTTTATTTGATCCCAACGTATTAAACTTTTTCGAAAAATTTTAGGCCCTCGTTTATTTTTAAATGAATCTTTACAAATTCTTTGAATTTGTTTAAAACTAAAGGACCCTTATTTACTTTCTAATTGAATGTTACATATGTTTTACAAAATTAGTTTTTGAAAATATAAAATGCTTTTTCGATATATGCAGTACATTTTAAGATATTTTTTCTGACCTCTTTTTGATAAAATAAAAGTTAAAGGTCTAAAATTTCAATTAAAAGGTAAAGTTAGTGTCGCCGGTAACGCAAGAAAACGTACTGTTCGATACAAAATTGGTTCAACCGGACACGCTTCTTTCAATAATCGTGTTTTGACCAATCTAAATTTATTACGTACTTTTACAGGTGTTATTGGTTTTCGTACGTGATTAATTTTTTAATTTTTTTAAAGGTGATTTACCCTAGCGAATATGCTTGACTTGAATCTTATCTCGATTCCGACTTTCTTTGACTCGAAAATGTTGTAAATTGAGAAGACGCTTTTTCTCTAGTTTTATCCGATTTTACTATTTATACTTTTTTATCAACACCCTTTTTTTCTAATAGTCATTTTTTTTTAGATTCTTTTACTAAACTTTCCTTTGTTGATATTTTATTTATCGCCGAAACTAAAAAATCTAAATATTCGCGCGAATTGTATGATTTATTTATTTGAGATATTTCTACTACTTTTTTTACAAAATTCTTCCCTCTTCAATTTTTTTTTTACACCGATTATCAAGATTTTATTGTTATTCTTTTAAAATATTCTCCTGAATTAGTTACAGCAATAGAAGATTACGTAGATATTTATTGACTAAATTCTGCTTTAAATTATCTACCCTCTGTTGTTTTTGATCTTTTTCACGATTCTGTAGTCTCCTCTATAGCTGACTTTTTAGAATACTTAGCTTTATTTTTTGTTTTTGTTTGACTTGTTGTTATTTTAATTAGTATTTTTAATCTATTAAAATGAAACAATTCTCTTGAAACTTATGGAGTTAGATTATACTATTATTTATATTCTATTTCTAAAGAATCTCGTACACAATTTGAAGCTTTAATTCAAACTTTTTTTTTTTTTTTTTTTTACTGAAGTATGATGATTTCTACTTTTGACGACGATCAAGAAGAATTAATAGAACTTTTCGACTCAGGTTTTTTTATTTTTTTTTGCTTATTAATTTTATTTTTATTATTTAAATATTCGCAACACTATTTTGCATTTTTAGAAACCTCTGTTTCTGAAGGACGTTCTGTTTCGTATATTACTAAACAATTTTTTAGAGATTTTATTAATACTTTTGCCCTTCTTTTACGATTTTTTATTTTACTTTTTCGTTTAAACGTGTACGATACACTTGACGATTTTTACGATTCGTATTACATTTTTATCGGAGATTTTGACGACGACGAATATCTTAATGAAGTTTTTTTTTCATTTTATTCTTTTTTTTTTTATGATTTTGACAACAAAGACGATAGAGCGTTTTCTTTAGAAGATGAAAATGATATATTTTTTGATTTATTTTATATTTATTTTATTTGTTGAGCAAAATTTTTTACCTTTATTTTTTTTATTCTTGAAGAAATATTAAGACTTTCTTTAGCTTTTTACATTTGTTATCTTATCATTTTTGAAGTACATGCAGTAAATTGTTCTTATACTGAAGATAAATATTTTCAAAACACTCGCCAAAATCCTTATTTTGTCGAGATTTTTATAACTAAACCTTATATTAAATTGTTTTAATTATTTATTTGAATTTTGAACGTTTAGCCACTAAAATTTTTACAAACTGATCCTCAGTCAGAGATAAAAAAAAAACTCTTATTTTTTTAAAATACCATTACCATATTCTTAAAATTAAAAAGCAAAAACTTAAATTAGGTACAGTTGCTTTTGAAATTAGACAACATTTTTATGGTGAAGTACCTTTAATGGAAACTATGGAAATGCGCTACATACGTCAAGATAACACGATTGCAGACGAATTGAAACTTGAAAATAGATTAAATGCTTTAAAATGAAAATGAAATTTTAGCAACATAGGTGCGTTTATTATTGTTTTTTTTATAGCTTTTACTTTATTCAAATACTATCTCACTTTATGGTACATAGAGACCTTTCCCGCTTTTGCCATTCGAGAAGAACGGTATGATATATTAGTAGATTATACATTTACGAGTGTTTTTTCCGTCCCTTCGTTTATTTCAATTGCTGTAAAATTTAAAGCTGTAAACCTTATGCTAATTAATTATTTAGTAAATTGTTCAATTAATTTTAATTTACTATTTTAAATGATGGTCGAAAGCTTAAATTTACTTTTTTTTTTTTTTTTGTTAATTTTTTTTAGTATTTTTGTTAATTCTACTACCTCTCTACATTTACTTTTAACAGCTGAAATTTTATGAATTACCTTGTATTGTTTAGTTTTACTGATTAGTTTTTTATACGACAATTTGAATTTACTTTCTTTAGTTTTTTTTTTTTTAGTTCTTTCTGCAGTCGAATTTGGAATTGGATTAGTTCTTTTATTAATTCAAAATATAATTTCTCGAACTTTAAATCTAAACGATAATGATTTAAATTTTGTCAAATTCACTAACCGTTTTAAATCCAAATTATTTATTAATAAAATAAATTGAAAAATTTAAGTTTATATAACGAGCCCATCAAGGTTTTGAAAAAATTCCTCAATGCAAATACAATGCAAGGTCTTAATGCCGATTCTGTAATAATTAGACAAAATAATAGACACAAT
This sequence comes from Laurentiella sp. PUJRC_G5, assembly GCA_001272975.2. Classification (NCBI taxonomy): domain Eukaryota; phylum Ciliophora; class Spirotrichea; order Sporadotrichida; family Oxytrichidae; genus Laurentiella; species Laurentiella sp. PUJRC_G5. The sequence goes on along the minus strand of LASS02020087.1, from coordinate 17,014 downwards.
ATTAAAATTATATCCTTCATGTACAATATACGCTTTTTTCAAACACGAAACGTGCAAAATTTTCAAAACTTATATCATTCATTTCAAAAAATAAAATTAATTATGTTTTCACCAATTATTAAAAATAATCCTAATTCTAAATTCATATTTAACAAACGTAACACGAATAAATTATTTTCTTCTCTATTTGCTTTAAAACTTCAATTTTCTTGAATCTTAAGTAATTTTTTTTGAACTAAACTCAGAGTTGCGTACTACGTTAATAATTGAATTTACACAACAAATCACAAAAGAATTGCGATTAACTATTTTTGATTCGTAATTTTAGCCGGTATTGTGGGTATGGTATTAGCTACTATTATTCGTCTCGAATTCGCATATCCTGGAGTAGGTGTTTTAGCTGGAGATAGTATTCAATATTTAAGTATCGCCTCTGCGCATGGGGTAATAATGGTTTTTTTTATGATAATGCCGCTTTTATTCGGAGCTTTCGCTAATTTTTTATTACCTACACAATTGGGGGTACACGACGTTGCTTTCCCGCGCTTAAACAGCGCTGCTTTTTGGTTTTTACCAGGAGGTTTACTGATGCTTTGTCAATTAGTTTGCGTTGACAGACGCTACCAAAGAATGAACTGTTTTAATATTCGAGAAGTTCAATCTTTATTAAAAAGAAAATTTTTTGTAGATTTAATTAATTCTAAAGATTACCACACTCTTTTAGACCAAACAATGGTAGGTTTGAGATTTAAAACTAATTCAGAACAAGCTCTAAATACTGGTGTTTTGTCTTTTTATAATTTTGGTTTAGATTTAACCCCTAAATCTAGATTATACATTTTCGAAACAAAAAATTCAACTCCTCGCTTAGACGCAACGAATTTTAAACCGTCAATTGTATTCTCTAAATGTGTTTCTTACTTTATTGACGCTTTTTCTTTTAAAGCTTCTTCAATACACAGTGAACTAAATTTAAATAGTTTTTCGATTTCTGGCGCAATTTTTTTATTTTCTTCTAAAGCATCTTATTTAAGTGTTAATTTTTTTGAAAAGTTGAAAAATTTTTCTAATAAAACGATCGAAATTGCTTTAAATCCCGATGCTGCGCTAAATAGTGTTATTACGGCTGTTTCAAAACTTTTTACTTCTACAGCTAGCAACGTGCGATTGTTTTTTGCTTTTTATAGAGAACTTTTTGAAGATTTTATTCAAAATCCAAACGATATTTACGGAGTAATGCGAAACGCTACCAATTCAGAAACAATCAATAGAGCCGATGCCTGAACTAAAAAAACCCTTACTAAATTAGAAACCGAAATAAGCCGCATCTGACAAAGATCAGTTGAATTATACAACGAATTTTATAATTTTTTAATGGGTATCGATTTTAGAGGTATTTTTCGAGACTATTTTTTTATTAATACATTAAAAAAAATTTCTCATTTTTCTTCTACAAAATTATCAAAAACAAGTTTTTTAGAAATTAAACGTTTTTATATAAATAATGATTTTAAAAATAATAATTTTTTTTATAATTTATTTACTATTTATAAAATTACTCTAAATAACTTATTAGCTTGAACACTTTTTGGTATAAGACTTCCGAAACCAAAAGAAGAATCCGGATTTATACTTTACCTTGGTAACAAGCAAGTTAATATTCTTGAATTACAGTCGCATACTTCTTTACAAAAATTTATTAAAAACGCTTCTTTAGATTACAATTCTTGAACTTACGAAGTGTACATATTTTTTTTTTGTTTAATGAGTGCCCCTCTTTTTTTTATTAATATTATTTATTACTTATGCAGATACCATTTTTGATTATTAAACGAAAATCTAATATTCAGCGATTCTGTTTCTTGATTAATCGAAACATTTGGACAAGATAATCCTGTAATGACCTTCTCCACCGCAAGAGACGCTTTTGATAATTTACCTCATTTTTTTATTGTTTTATTATCTGTTCACGGTTTTATTTATTCTTTTTATGAAAAATTAAAACGTATCGTTACTGATAAAATCCACGTTTATCAATATATTTTTAAAATAATGATAGAACAAGAAAAAGAAAATGATTTTTCTGATTTTAAATTTAGCGATTATGCAGAGTATTTACGTTTTATTGATATCTATCTTTCTTTTTTTTTTAAATTCGTAAAAAACGTTGTTAATCTTTTTATTTTTCTATTTTTTTCTAATAAAAATTTTTTAATTTTTGATAAAATTTTTTTCTTTCTTTCTTCACCATCTTATCCTTTTTGCTTTAAAAACAATAGTGATTCTTTTAATTTATTAAATAACAATAGTCAAATCGGAAATACTAAAATCGGTTATAGCTCCTTTAAATTAAACGATTTATCTCAAAATGATTTATCGAAAATTATGCATCAAGAGCTTTCAGAAAATTCTAAAACCATTCGTTTTAATAATCCTATTTTTAAATATGATTATAAATCCGGAGATTATTTCCCCAAATTATATAAAGAAGCTTATTCTTTTTTAATACCCTCTATTATAGACTTAACGAGTAGTCTTCGATCGTCTCCCTGATTTTTTTCAGATAATCTAAAAGAAATGATTGAAGTTACTTTTGATATTTTATTGAAAAATCTTTCTAATTCTAAAAAATTAGAAAATTTTGAAATAAGACTTTCGAAAAATAATAAAACTTTTAATGCGGACGCTTTTTATAACTTTTTTTATATTTTATCTACTCAAACTAATGAAATCAACTTTAAATGAATTTCTTTGGGAAGCTTAAATACTAAATTTAATAAATTTTTTTTAACTAGTTCAATGCAACAACGCATTTATGCTAATTGAAAACAATTAAAATTTACTCGTGAAGCTTGACGTTGCAAATTACTCGCAGCTCGTCATCAAAAAACTCTTTTTCGTAGATACATGAATGAAGACGGAGTATTCTGATCAATTGAACGAAACGCTAAAGATCTTATTCCCGGTTGAGCCATGATTACGCCCTTTTCGTCTCGTACTCGTTATACTGCTGTAGGTAAAACAGATATTGGATTAATGGGAGTATTGCTTGTCCTAAATTCCTCTATAATCAGTGGTGCAAATTTTTTAGTTACATATCGTTATTTATCTACTTTAAACAATAGAAAAATGCGAGACGCACGCGCTTTTTTTACAGAAGCTGTAATGGTTGCTTCTTGAATGATGATTTTAGCCAACCCTATGCTGGTTATCGGTATTATTATGCTTATTTCCGATCGTCATTGACAAACTTCTTTTTTTGATTATTCAGGAGGTGGGGATACGGTTTTATTTCAACACATGTTTTGATTTTTCGGTCACCCCGAAGTTTATATAATCATTATTCCTACTTTTGGTTTTACTAACACCATGATGTCCTATTATCTTAAAAAACGTGTTTCAGCGAGAGCGAGTTTACTCTATTCTTTGTATACTATTGCGTTTTTAGGGTTCTTTGTCTGAGGTCACCATATGTATATGGTCGGTCTTTCGCACACAACTCGTATGCTTTTTAGTACTCTAACTGTCATGATTTCTGTCCCAGCTGCTACAAAAATTATGCACTGATGCGTAACGACAGTTAATAGCGCTTTTGTAATGGAATTACCTTTACTTTTTACTTTCACATTTATATTTTTTTTTGTTTCAGGAGGTATTAGTGGAATGTGCGTAGCTCATACCGGTATGGACGTCCTTTTCCACGATACTTTTTACGTTATAGGGCATTTTCATGTCATGTTGGCCGGTGGTGCAATGTTTGCTTGTTTCGGAGCATTTTATTTTTACTTTCCTGCGATTTTTGGTGTTAAATACAGTAGAATTTATGCATATTTACACTACACTTATTACCTAATCGGTCAACTAATGACGGTTGTACCTATGTTTTGATTAGGTTACGCAGGTATGCCTAGACGAGTTTTAGACTACCCCGCTGCCTTTGGAGGTTGACACAGCGTTATTTCTGCAGGACACATGCTGAATGTTGCCGGTTTGATAGCGTTTTTTATTATGATTTTTGATAGTTTACGCCAATCTCGCGCAGCTACTCGTAATAGTTTCGGTATTGGACGATACAACACGCGTTTGAATTTTTATATATACGAAATTTCTCGTTTAATTTACGTTCAACAAAAAAGTTTATTTTTTTATAAATTTAACAGAATTTCTTCTATTAAACTTAATAATGTTAATTTTAAAAACTACGAACCTTACGAAACTGTTTTATTTTCTTATCTTTTAACAAAAAATAGAAAATAATAATTTTTAAAAATATTGTAAATTTCTAATTTAAATGTATAATTTTGCTTAATGATTTTTTTCTTTTACAAATATTAATTTTAATTACCTTATTGTTTTTTTTAAATACTGTAAATATTGTAATGCTGTGATACTTGGCGGGTATTTACTTAATGTTTTTAGGTATGCTTTTATTATTAAATGACGGAGATATACTAATTGGGTTTTTATGAGTAATCGATTTAGGTGTAGGTTTGATTTTTTTTATATTCATTTTGCATTTTACTAATTTTTTACATCAAAAATCTTTTCTAGAAATCTCTAGTCGTTTTTTATTTTTTTTTTGTTTTTTTTGCTTTTTCTGTTTTTTTTTTTATTGACTCTTCTCTTCTCCCTCTGATTCAAATTTTAATATTTATTTAAAAAAAAATTGATTTTTTTTTGTTTCATGATACAACTATTATTTATTTTTTAATTCTTACGTCATTACCGATCTTAATTTATTGAGAGAAATTTACTTTTATAATAACTCATTTGAATTTTTTTTAATTAATTTTATTGTTTTTTATGGTATTTTTGGTTCAATTACGCTCTGTTTTATAATAAAAAAAGTTTTTAATTTTTTGAATATTTCTCAACTTAAAAATATTAACATTTTAAATGTTATCAATACTACTTTTTTTATAAGAAATCAAAATTTTATTAAACAACAAAACACATCTACGGGAACAAGGGTTTGATTAAAAAAAAAAAAAAAATTTAAAAATGATTTTTAAAGAATCTTGACTTTCTATATCTGATAATACTAATGTTCGGTGACTACAAGCTTTTCAACTTTATAAAGGTTTTAAAAGAAAATCAACTAAAGTTGGGTTTTTTATTAAAGGAACAGCGAAAATTGTCGAACCTCCTCGCATAGAATACAAAGGGTTTAAATTTAAATTTAATCGAAAAGGTGATATTTGCAGAGGTCTTTTGATTCGTACAGCTTTTAAAATTCATAAAAAAGACGGATCCGACACTCTTTTTAGAAATAATAACATTATTTTGTTAAAAAAAAAACAAGAATTGAAATCAAAGTATTTGTACGGACCGGTTCCGCTTCAATTACGAAGAAAAAAATTTTTGAATTTGTTTAAATCTATCGTTTAATTTAATTTTTTTAAATAAGATTTCTCATGAAATTATAAATTTTATCGATCAAACTAATGAAATATTTGCTTTTAATAATGTAGATAATTTGTACACTATATATCATTATTCTATTCCAAACGTAAAGCTTTTTTATCCTGAGCCTTTTATAGCCTCAGCTTCTTTTATGCATTCAGATTTGTGATTTTTACATATTCTAATTTATCAATATTGATTGTGATTTGTTTTTACTTTTATAATTATTTTTTTTTTTATTACTTTTATTTGCACAATTCGTTGATGCAATATGCGCATAAAACCTCGTCGTGAAACTAGAGGCGTTAGTCGTTCAAAATGTGGAGATCTTATCACCGCATGCGTCCCCGTGTCTTGAGCCACTTCTATTATTGTTAGTGAATCTACAGATGCTATTGATTATTTCGACGGTTATGGGACCACAGAATTAGTTATCGGTATTCGTGCTTATCAATGAGGTTGAGAATACTATTACCCTAAAGATTTAGATTTAAGTTACAATCTAAAAAAAAACTACTCCACTTTTATAGGTAATTCTTTAAAATATGAAAAATCCTCCAGTTTGAGCTCAGGTAGTAAGAATTTTTGAAAATTTTATCAAAATAAAAATTTTGATCAAATAATAACTCCAGCTTTTTTATTAGTAACTCCTTTTGATAATTTTAAATTATTTAATTTTTTAAATTTTAATGACATAGGCGCTCACTCTTTACACGAAATGAATGCTTTTAAAAAAATTAAAATGATTTCTAAAACCTACACTTCTGATTTATTTTTTGCTTTTAACGACTATACTAATAAATACAAATTTTTTTCAAATATGTACTGTAATGACTATTTATTTTTAAAATCTTTTTCCTATGGTTTAAAACGCCAACATAATTTTTTAAGCTCGAAAACTTATTTTAATAATAACAATTTTTTAGATCTCAATTCGACTGAAAAACTTTTAACGCACAATTACAAAACGTCTTTTGAACGCAAATACTCTTTACAGAACAATTTTTTTTTTTTTAATAAAAACAATATCAATTTAAATTTTTTTTATAACAATAAATTTTTTAATTTTTTTCAAACAAAAAATTATTCCTCACAGTTGACACATTTATCCACATTTGAAAATTATTTTTCTTTTTTAAACAGCATTAATGACGATTCTGATAAAAAAAAAATAATTTACCCATTTTTTAAATTCTTTAATAAAAAATTTAAAAAATTAGCTTTAATGGAAAAAAATAACTTTAATAAAATTAATTTCATAAACGAGTTAAATCTTTTAAAAAATCAAAACGATACGACTTCGTTTTTTTTTAATAAAAACAATTCGTTTAAAAAATTTGATTTAAATTCTCTCAATCAATCTATTATTTTTAACGACAAAAGCATTCGCGGTTCGGTTAATTTAAAAACAAACGTATCTTCCTTAAATTATTCTAAAGATACTAATTTAGTTTCTTCTTATTTTAATTTATTAAAAAATAAAACTGAATTAAACAATTTTTTTTTTTTTAACACGCATAGTACTAATTGATTAGACTCTAATTTTGCTTCAAAATTATTTTTAAATAAATTTTTTTTGGATAATAATTATACTCCCGTTGTATCCTCTAATGCGAGTATTAATTTAAAAAATTATGATAATTCCAATTCAAAAAAAACTTTTGTTGACACCGTTCCTTTAATTTTCCAAGGAAAAGACGAAGCAACTCCTACTTTTCTTACTTCTATTTATTGAAATTTTTATTGAAGTAATAGTACTTTTGAATGAAGATTTTTAAATTCTAATTTTTTAAAAAATAAATATCAATTTTTTTATTTACCGATTTTTAATTTTTATTATGATTACGACTTCAGAAATTGACAATCGTTCGAACTCTTAGAAGATGCGTATTGAGAATCGTCTTTTTCTATTTATCAATACGATGAAAATTTAGCTTTAAAATTTGATTTTTATAATCCCACTTCGATCGAAAAAGAAAACAATGAGTTTTTTACTATAAATAAAAACTTAGATTTAGAAAACGAATTTGCGCTTGTATTAACCGTTCCTTTTTTCAAAGATACTAGCGATTCTGGTGAAAGTGTTTCCTCTTATTTTTATTTAGATGACTACGTATCCGATTCATCGCTTATTTTAACTAATAATTTTTTTTTTATTCCCTTTTCTTTAAATTTTATTAATTCCGAAGACGCTTTTGAAAATTTTAAAGGTTTGCAACAGTTTTTTGGTAAATTTAACACTAGTTTTTTTTTAAACGTCTCTCCTTATTTCAAAACTCTCATTTCTTCTTTAGTTTTAGATTCCTTTAGATCAGATTTTGATGAATTTTCTTGAATTAACGAAGAATCAGAGTCTTTTAAAAATAATAATTTTCCCTTTATTCTCAACATGATAGTTGGTAGAAAATATACATTTTTTGAAGAAAATTTTTTTTCTTCTCAATTAGCTCAGAATAATATTATTTTTGAAAAAAATAAAGTAAATGAACGATTCAGTAACAATATAAATTTGAGAAGTACTGCTAAAAATTCCATAGTTACCTATAACGCTATCCAAAAAGTTTTTAGAACAAGATTCGACGAAAATCGATCTCATACCAAACTTCACGATTTTAGTAATTTTTCCGTTAAACAACCGTTTATAGGTTCTAAACGAGTATCTTACGAAAATATTTTAGGTAAAAATAAAATTTCTTTTTATAAACCAGTTTTATTTAAAGATAGCTTTAATTTAAACTTTAATCAAACATATTTTAACGAAACTTCTTTAAATTTTTATTTTTACGATTTCCCTTTCTTATTAGCTATGAAAAGTGACGCCTCTCGCTATTTCTGATTTGATTGATTTTCTAAATGAGGTTTTTACGAAGTTCAACCCTCTTCCTCTTCCCGTTACGCTATTTACGGAATGCCTTATTTTAACAAATCGTTTGAATTTAGTTCTAATTTCAACGAAGTTTTAAACGAAACTGAAACCTATTCTTTACGTATGGGAAGATCTCGAAAAAATTATTTACCTAACTGGGTCTATACTCCTTATTTTTATGCCAAAAATCATGAATGACGAAAAAATAATATATTTTTTGAAATATTTTCAAAACGCAACTCTTCTTTAACCGGAACAAAGTATATTTTAAAACAAATGAATTGATTTTGATCGTTTAAGTCTATTATTAATTTCAATAGCAAACATTTTTTACCTTCACAATCGGGCCTAACTTCTTATAATAGAACTAATTGAAAACCTCAAAATTTTGTACAATCCTACTATTACCACACCTCTTCTTTAATAGATATTTTAACTAAAAGAGAGTATTTGTATCGTGAGTATTTTTTAAAAAATAATAGAATAATCAATCTTCCTTATTACTTGACCAGTACTCCGCGACATCCTTTAATAAAAGAATTAAAATCTAGTTTTTTATTTGTTGATAAAATAATATATAATAACGAATACTCGCGAGATGCTTACCTATCTTCTTTAAAATTTTTTAATTATATTTTTTTAAAAACTTTAATCGACGTTGATTTTTCTTTTTTAAATTTTAAAAAATTAAATGATTATTTTTTTTATTATTTTTTTAATATTAACGAAAATTTCTCTTCTAATTCAAACAATTTATTACTTTATAAAAATCAATATAGACCTATGAAAAAGGGTATTACGAACATGGTTCGTTTACACGCAACTGGAGCTATTGCCATGCCTACAGAAATAAGAATTCAAGTTTTAGCTTCATCAAAAGACGTTATTCACTCTTGAGCTATTCCTTCAGCAGGTATTAAAATAGATTGTGTTCCTGGATACTCTTCTCATCGCGTTATGATTTTTTTAGTTTCCGGTATTTTTTGAGGTCAATGCATGGAAATTTGCGGACGTTACCACCACTGAATGCCGATTATTGTTTATTTTATGAAAAGAGATCTATTTTTTTTATGATGCAGTCATTTTATATTTTTAAATCCAAATAATTCTACTTGAAGCATGAACGATCGACAAAACGCCGACTACTTACGTCTTGCTTCTTTTGATAAAAATTCATGACTTTCTGAACTTAAAACTTTATAATTCATACTAATTTACAGTTTTTATTTTAAAAACGACAATAATGCGACCTAACTGGTAGATAAAATTTTTAATAATGAAAATTTTAATTTAAATAATAATTTAATTGTTTTTTCTTCAATTTTTCAAAAATTAATAAAATTGTATATTAATTTTAGTTTCTTTTTTAGTTTCTTTTTTAATTTCTTTTTTAATTTCTTTTCTCATAAATATTTTCTTTCTGTAATGTATACTTCACATAATTTAATTTGAAAAAAACAAAAAATACAAAATAAACTTAAAAAATTTTCTCATTTACCTAAACATAGAAAAATTTTTTTTTTTTTTTTACTATACACCAACAATTCAATTTTAAATTTAAAAATAAAAACTCTCTATACGGATTCATTTAATAATAATAATAATAATTTAGTTTTTTATAATTATCTAAATTTTTCTTTTTTATACAATGCTAGGCTTTTTTTTTTTTTTTCGTTTTTAACAAATTTTTTTATTAATTATTATAAGAATTTTTTTTTTTTCCTCCATTTTTATAAATTTAATATTTTTAAAAAATCAAGAGTTAAGACTTACACCACCGACGTTTGAAATGTAAATATTTTTTTTTTAAATAACAATTTTTTTTAATTTTTTTAAAATTGAAATTTCCCCAAAATATTATCTTAGATTTTAAAAATAATAAATTTAGCCCAACTTCCGAATATTGAATTTTTAGATATATTAATTTGATGGAAATTAATGCCGAAAACGAACTTGATTTTTTTCAATTACAACAAATTAAATCTTATAAATTTTTTATTTTAAAAAAAGAAAATTTTTTAAATAAAAAATTTGCCTCAAATCAAAAAAAATTTACTTTAAAATATAGTTTAAACCGTCCGGAATATTTTTTAACTGATACAGAAAAAAAATTACATTTAAAATTTTTCAAACCTCGTCCGAAAGTTAAAAGCAAATTAATATTTTCTAAACACATTACTAAAAAAATATATAACAATTTAATTAATAAAGATAAATTCGATATTTATAAAATTAAACTTATGATTAATTATTTTAAATTTCCTCACGTACGTCAAACTTTTTCACAAAAACTTTTTAAATCTCTTTTTGATATAAATTTTTTAAAAAAAGAAAAATTATATACTAAACTTAAATATTCTCGCGTACCTCAATATGATATCGTATCTGGAGCTTCCGCCGCTCTTTTAGCGGGATTTTTGGGATTTTTAGTTTGCGAAAAATTCGGTTTCGAACTTTTAGATTCTGGTGATTTTTATTTTTTATTCATGTATATAGTTTTTTTTTGTTTCTTTTGTCGTCTTGTTGTTAAAACTCTTTCATCTGAATTTTCAGCTTGAATTTTTTTCAGTCCTAAATGATTTTTGTTTTTCTACCACAACGTTTTGGTTCTTTTAATTAATTTTTTTAAAAATAAAAAATAATAATAATTTATTAATTTAAATTTTTTTTTAAATAGTGTTTTTAAGTAGGTCGCAGAATGAAATTATGCGATCGAATATAGGAGAGTCAACTTCTAAGGTTAAATTGTTCAGCATTGATAGAGAATAGTAATGTGAATGAAAGGTGAAAAGAAATAATAAAAAAAAATTGAAAAGTTCCTGAAACTTAATGTTGAATCTGTTAAAGCTTACGCTATAACGTACCTTTTGCATAATGGGCTAGCGAGTTAATAAAAATAGCAAGCTTAATTTCTTAATAGGCGTAGTGAAAACATTTAAAGTTATTTTTATTAGACCCGAAGCTAATCGATCTAATTATGAACAAGTCGAAGGTATAACGAGGACTGAACCCGTGAATGTTGCAAAATTCTGGGATGATTTGTAATTAGGGGTGAAAGGCTAATCAAGATTAGTGATAGCTGGTTCTCTGCGAAAATTATTTAAGTAATGATATCGTGATTATTTAAGCAAGGTAAAGTGATCTTTGGGCAATGCATTTTTCAAGACGCAACGTCCTGAGAAGCTCTGAATAGGTTTAAATCAATACGATAATTCAGACATAATCGCGCAAAGGTGATATGTCGAGAGGGAAACAGCCCAGATTGAAAATTAAGGTGCTTAATAACAATTAAGTCGAAAGGAGATTAATCGATATGCTAACTAGGAGATAGGCTTGGAAGCAGCCACTCATTAAAGAAAGCGTAAAAGCTCACTAGTTTTGCAAAATATTACGATAAAAAATATAAGTTAATTGGTTTCCGATAATGTAGAGGCGTTTAAATTGTTAACCGAAATTTCAAAAGTTTTACTTGGTAGCAGAGTGTGTTGTATTTTGTTGAAGAAAAATTGTAAAATTTTTTTGAGAAATCAATAGTAATTATGCTAGCATTAGTAACGAAAATAACGTTAAATTAGTTATTACCGTAAGTTCTAGAGTTTCGTCCAAAGGGTTGTCCTGGACGTCAAATCGTTCTCTTAGAAAAAGATAAAAATCGTATGTTTAAAGAGTGGCGCTATTGTGACGTTTTTTTCTAATTATTATTTGACGTATAAAAGTTATCTTGGATATTTTTAGAAAAAGAACTAGAAATAAATTAATGCATTTATAACGTATTAAAACTGACACGAGTGGGCAGGTAGAATATACTAAGGTAACGGGAGAATATAATTGAAGGAACTCGGCAAAATAACTCCGTAACTTCGGGACAAGGAGGACTATAACTAGTAACTAAAAAGAGGAGGTAGCGACTGTTTACTAAAAACACAGGACTCTGCTAAATTTAATAATTATGTATAGAGTCTGACGCCTGCCCAGTGCTGTAGGATAAAAAACTATAGGTCTAGCCTATTAGTCTAAATCTCAGTAAACGGCGGCTGTAACCCTGACGGTCCGAAGGTAGCGAAATTCCTTGGCGGGTAAGTTCCGTCCTGCATGAATGGCGTAACGACTGCCTCACTGTCTCCAATTATAACTCGGTGAAATTGAATTTTAGGTGAAAATGCCTAAATAGAACAGCGGGACGGAGAGACCCTATGCACCTTTACTAGAACCTTATATTTGTACAATTTGTTAATATCATATGGAAGATTTATCGCTATACCATATATATTAACTGTTGTATATTAAAAAAAAATAAAATTTTTTTTTATATTGTAAGGATGCTAGTTTCACTGGGGCGGTGGCCTCCTAAAAAGTAACGGGGGTGTGCAATGATTTAGTTAAACATAATTGTTTATGTGATTATTACAATGAATAAATCTAAATCTGATTTTAAAACCTACAAGTTTTAAAAGGGTAAAATTGCCAGTCATAGTGACCCGATATTTTTTATTGATAAAGCTATCGATTAACGAATAAAAGGTACGCTAGGGATAACAGGCTGATAACTCCTAAGAGTTCCCATCGACGGAGTTGATTGGCACCTCGATGTCGGCTCATCATATCCTGGTTGTGAATAATCTTCCAAGGGTCGGTCTGTTCTACCGTTAAAATGGTACGTGAGCTGGGTTTAGAACGTCGTGAGACAGTTCGGTCCCTATCTGCTGATAAATTAGAAAAATAATGAGACCTTGCTCTAGTACGAGAGGACCGAGATAGATTAATCAATGGTTCGACGATTATTTAAATAAAGTAAGTCGTTAAGCTACATTAAGAAAAGATAACTACTGAATGCTATATTAAGTGGGAAGCTTGCTCTTCTATTTTTCTTAAAAATTAATTAAAGACCATAAGATGAATATTTTTTTGATAAACAAAGTGTGAGTTTTGGAGTTAAAAAAAATATGAAATTTAAATCTTATATTCGTAATAAAGCAAAATATTTTAATTCAACAAACCAATCCTGGCGGAGGAGACGACTCATAATCGATTTCTAGGGAGTTCAATTCTCTCTGGTTTGCTTATCGAACAACAAATAAATGATTTTCTAAACAAAATATATAAAAAACACCAAATTAATCACACAATTAGCTATTTTTTTAAAGCTGATTGAAGACGTGGCGACTATTCGCCAGAACAAAAAGAAGTTATAAACTCGACAGTAGAATTTTTTTATTTTATAAACAATCCGGAAAATTTTTTAAGACTAGACGAAATTAATAAAGTTGTACTAGATAATATTGAAAAAATTAAATTAGATTTTTTAAACGAAAAAGCGTTTTTTATAACGTTGTTTTTATTCAAATCTTTCCTTTTTCACTCACCCGCCCATACTTCGAATTTTGGGGAATATAAAAATTCCGATAAATTGTTGGATTTTTGCGTTGACTTGTACGAGTCGTATTCTATTTTTTATGATATCGATTTTGATAATAAAAAAAAAATTAGAAGTGTTTTTTATCTCTGTTTTAATTTATTACTTAAAGCTAAAATAATAAAAGAACGAAAAATTAAAATAAATAAATTTTCAAATAAGTTTTGAAAAATTCGTATTAAAAAAAAAATCGAATGCGAATTTCAAAATTTTAAACTGTCTTACGTTCCGTTTTCTATTAAAAAAAAAAATCACGATACTTATTTACTAGGGTTTTTTTTCTGAAATGTTAATAATGCTTATTCGAAAAATTTTTATTCCAATGCAAATTTTAATATAACAAAAAGCGAATATTTAAATTTATTAATTAAAAGATATTTACATGTGGACGTTAGTCATTTTAGTTGAATAAAAAAAATTATTTCTAAAAATACCGATAGCTTAGAGATGTTAAATCAAGAATTGATATCTAAAACAAAAACAAATTGGAATGCTAAAAAAAAAAAAGATATACAGACTATTCAAAAAAAATATTCAAAAAAGATTGAAAGCATTATACTAGATAATTTTTTAAATATTAATTTTAATGAAAACGATAAAATCTATATACCCTTTTATTTTGATTTTAGAGGAAGAAAGTACTATAATTCGTTAGTAGGTCCTACTCAAAATAAAATATTAAGATTTGTATATCATTATGGCTGGTATACTAAAGAAGATTTTTCTAATGTAATAAAAATAAAAAGAATTTATTTTTTTAAAAATAAAATAAAATCTTTTTGTAAAAAAAATAATTACCATTATTCTGATATTTTTTTAGAAGCTTACTTTTGACTTTTAATAGGAATAGGTAAATTTGGTATAGTTAAAACTGATATTGAAATAAAAGATGAAACTATATTTGAAAAAGGAGTAGAGATCCTAGAAAAAAAAGATTTTGATTGTTTCAATATTAACGAAAAAATAGAAATCACGCATTATATTAAAATTATGGAATCTCTTAAAATAGATAATTTAGATAATATTAAAAAAAGAATTATAGCAAAAGATGGAACAGCTTCTGTTTACCAAATTTCTATGTTATTGCTAAAACCGAAAGATCAAGAATCGCTTAAATGAGTTAATTTGTATAACGATAATACTTGAGTAGATACCTACTCGTATATTATAGAAAAATTTAAAAAAAATTTTAATTTACAAAATTCTTATTTAAATATTTTTAATAGAAAAATAAGTAAAAAAACTTTAATGACCATTCCTTATTCTATTGGAAAAACGAAAGCGTACGAGCATTTTGTGAATACTTTAGAAGAAGAAAACGTACCGTATGGTTTAAAAAATTTAAAGAAAATTTTTAACAAATTTTACGAATTTGTCAAAAACGATTTTGAAAAAAAATATTTATACAGTCTGAGCACAAAAGAATACACGAATCCTATAATGGAAGAATATTTAAAATCAAGAACAATTTTAATAAAATCAAATACGGGAATTGCCGATTTATCGTATAAAAAAATGCAAGATAAGGCGATAGATCTTATTTTAAAAATAAAAATAGCTGACGAAATAATAAAAGAAAGAGTAACTAAACTATTTAAAATTCCCTCAAATGCTATAGATTATAAACAAACTAATTTAGCTTTAGGCGCTAATTTGAGACATTTCCACGAAGCGGATTTATTGAGAATGACCGAATTGCGGTTAAATTACTCTATGAATACTATTCATGACGAAGAGTTAATAGATTTTAACTCGTGCAGTAAACTAATACTAATTAAAAATGATATTTTTAAAGAATTATTGAAAGATTATAACATTTGATCGATTTTTATTGTTATATAAATAAATAATTCGATAACAGATGTTTGTTTAAAATAATCAATAAACCTCGTAATTTTATATACAGTGAAACTGGTTTTGATAATAAAATTTTTTAGAATAATCGAATGATTGATGAAAATAATTTATAAATGTATAATTTCATATTATCGACAAATAGAGATAAACTCAAAGAACTTCTTTTTAAACTTAAAAACGATT
Source organism: Laurentiella sp. PUJRC_G5 (assembly GCA_001272975.2). NCBI lineage: Eukaryota > Ciliophora > Spirotrichea > Sporadotrichida > Oxytrichidae > Laurentiella > Laurentiella sp. PUJRC_G5. Next base: position 1,292 of record LASS02020087.1, on the reverse strand, counting down.
TACGCCATTATAAAAATAAACCTAATTTTATAGATACTATTGAAATTTTGATAGATAAAGAAAAAATTATTGAAAATCTTTTGAATAATTTCGAAGATCAGCTTAGCGACGAAAAAAATTATTCAAAAGAAATAAAAATTTTAGAAAAATATCTCAAAAAATTTGAAAAAAAATATATTGAAAAAATAGAAAGCTTGGACGGGGTTATATACGAATACCAAAAGAAATATAACTTTTATCCAAATAAAAAATCTAATCGCATATCCGAATACTTTGAGGACAAATTTAGACAACAAAATTTTGATGAAATAATTATAGACAACGTTAAAAGATTTGAAAAGACTTTTACTAAAGAAATATTAGATGATATAAAATATTCAGATACCTGTGTAATTATCGTAAATAAATAAAACTCGCATTGCCGCTGATAATCTAAAAATTAAAAACAAAATATCTTTTAACGACAGCATTTCCTTTTGTAATGCGTTAACGCACCTGACGGCAGATTCGTCGAAAAATATCTATTAAAGAAATTAAATAAATTTTTAAATCTAGATCCCAATTCACCCTCGAACTAAAATTGATTTTAAAGATTTATAAATTTTTTAAATAAGTTTTTATTTTTAATAAAAATAGATCTAAAGTTTTAAATATTTACAAAATTTATACTAAACAAAATTCGATACAATTTAAACCACAATATTGATCGAAATGTTGAAAAGGTGGTAAAGAGCACCGGTCGTAGTGTAGGTCGAATTATTGGTATTCTCGCCAATCTTCTTTACGTATTTACAAATAATTTTAAATCGTTTTTAGCTAATCGCGCACCGTCTGTTAAATTTAAATTAACGAAGTTATTTTGTCCGACGTCACCGCAATTTGAACGAAATTAAACCCCCGAACTATTAAATAAAAAAAAATTATTTTTTTTAATTAAAGTAATGCTTGTAATTGTGTATTTTACTTATTTAGTGTGCGTAGTGTACAATTCTTTTGCGCTAATTGATGCGTTTTTACTTTTTTAACTGAATTAGCTACTTCAATAATTTTAAAATAAACTTATGGATTATCTTTAATTTTGGAAAATTGATTAAACAACTAAACTTTAAATTACATTTAAATTAAATTTATAATATTTTATGTGTATAATTGCTGACTTTAGAATTTTTTTTAAAATAATTTATATAACTTTTTATTTTTAATTATATGCGTGTATAATTAATGTATTATTTAATATTTATAATTTTAATATAAAACTACAAAACAAATTTTAGCGTATGAAGCGTAGTAGG
>LASS02020084.1:0-29161 GCA_001272975.2 Laurentiella sp. PUJRC_G5 | reverse complement strand
AATTAATAATGAAGAAGTGGCCGAGCGGTCGATGGCGGCAGACTGTAAATCTGTTAGTTAATACTCACGTTGGTTCGAATCCAACCTTTTTCAATCCTAATCCATGTTTTAATTTTCTTAAGAAATTTTTTTAAATTAACAAAAAATACTCTCTAACGATATTTTCGATAACTCTATTCTAATTAATTTTAGTTTTCGTAACCACTTAAAAATTATTAAAGCCGACAATAGCTTATATCGTCCTTTAGTTTCTAATAAAATTAATTATCAATTTAAAAAACTAAAAAAATTTAATAAAATGTTTTTATTAAATAAAAGATATGAAAATGAATTGTTTTTTTTTACTCAAAAAAGATTTTTATACAGACCTCTTTATTACAAAATAAATTTCTATTTTTTCTCAATTTTTACTTATAACGCCTTTCAAGGCTATTTTAAATGAGCAAAAAAAACTATAAAAAATTTAAAATTTCATTACAAAATAACGGTTATAAGAAAAAAAATTATTTTAAATAAAAATAAATATTTAAATCATTTTGAAAAATCAATTTTAAACCGCAAAATTATTATTTTAGATTTTTTACAATTATACCTTTTGTTTTTCCCCTCAGCTTCCTTAAACGTACTGCACTACTTAAAAAAAAACAAAATAAGAAAAAATAAACTTTTTTTTTATCTTATTTTTTCTTTTAAAGATAGACAATTGCACATCAATTTTCAAGATTACAAAAAAAAAAATTTTTTTTTCCTAACTCCAGGTTTTTTTTTGAAATTTTTTGAAAAAAAAAAATCATTAAAAAAAAATAAAAATTTGAAACTTCTTTGCGCTAAATATTTAAGAAAATTATACCTTTTAAATAAAATTAAAAGTAACATTTTTATTATTAAAAATAACCCTGTTTATTTGCTTGAAATGTTAAATATTATGCATTCCCCTATTATACATAAATTTGGAAACCCTTTTGATGAGGGTAATTTAATTGAAGAAAAGGATTTAAAGCGTAAATTAATAAAAGTTTTTTATTTTATTTTTTTGAGAAATCAAGATTTTTCTAAAAATAAAATAAAAAAAAAGGGCCGTATAAAAAGAAAAATTACTAGAAAATTAGTTTTAGAAAATTCAATTACTGATTAAATTAAAATGTAATTAAACTTAACTAACGCTAATGCTAAATGGATTATACAAAACCAAAACCACGAGTTTGACTGTGGCTCGGAATGAACGCGAGCGGAACGTCTTGACACATGCTAGTTGATCGGGGATAAAGATTTATCCTCCTCACGCAAGGTAGCGCAACGGTGAGTAATGAACGAATAAATTTCAGTTAAATTGTTATACCAACGAATTTTTTTTTTAATAATTATTAAAGTATTTATTGCCTTAAAATGGGTTTGAGTGACTTTTAAAAAGCGCGAACAATGATAGTAAAAAAATAATTATTTATTAAAATGAAAATAGTTATTAACTGAATGCGTCGAAATGGGCCGGATGTTACGAAAGTAAGTCAACGAGTCCTAGTTGCTTTGAAAGATCGGACAACCACATGGGGGCTGAAAAACACCCTACCGTCGGCAGCAGTGGAGAATATTAGTCAATGAACGAAAGTTTGAACTAGCGTTTCGCGGAGATGAAAAAACTCATAGAGTTAAGAAGGCTACGGTAGCTGTAAAGTCTGTGCGCAGGTTAAAACAATGCTATTATACCTGAAGAGAACCCCGGGCCAACAACGTGCCAGCAGCTGCGGTAAGACGTTGACGGGGGAGCGTTATTGATCGTTACTAGGCGTAAAGAATGGCTAGACCGTCTAAGAATTTATAAATGAAACCAAAGGTTTGGCGCAGAGTTTTTATAAAACCTTAGTACTGGAGATTGGTAAAGATTGACGATAAGCACAGTCTAGAGATAAAATTCAAAGAGACTGTAAGGATCTTCAGAAGCCGCGGCGGTCTTTCATATCAATCTGACGTCGAATCATTAAAGCACGAGTATCAATCAGGATTGGAGACCCTAGTAGTTCGTGCCCTGAATCTATGGATATCTTGTATGAATATTTTTATCATATATAAGCTAACGCGAAAATGTCTCGCCTGGGGAGTAAAGCTGCAAAGGTAAAACTTAAAAAGATTGGCGGGAGTTTGTATAAATGGTGGAGCGTGTGGTTTAATTCGACAATCCACGTTTAATCTTACCAACGCATTTTTAACTATTATCGTTATATTTAATTCGACTAATCGAAATAGTTTTTGATGGTACTGCATGGCTGTCGTCAGTTTGTGTTGTAAAATGCAATATTTAGTTATTAAACAAACGCAACCCTTAATATAAATATCATTTATTTTTTTTTGTTAAAGAAACGGAGCTTAACGAAAATTTATTTTATTTGTAATTAACGACAGAGCAGATAACTAAAATTTTTTTTAAAATTGCGTTTTATTAATGTGGTTTTAAAGTGAAGAATTTTTTTGTTCTGAGGAAGAGAGGGAGAAGTCAAGTCTTTATGGTCTAAATATGTTGGGCTACACACGCGCTACAAAGTCGAAAACAAATAGATGCAATAGTGAAAACTCAAGCAAATCTGTAAAAATCGACCAAGTTCAGATTGTAAACTGAAACTCGTTTACATGAAGATGGAATCATTAGTAATCGTAAATTAGTATGTTACGGTGAATGATATATCAAACTTTGCACACACCGCCCATCACGCTCGAAGAGTTGCATTGTTCGGAAATTTGACAAATAACAGCAGAAAGCAAGAAAAATTTTTAGCTTTTTAGCCTAAAAATTAAAGAGTTAAAAACTGTTTCTTGTTTTAGTTACACTACCGTTGAGTAGTTTAAACCTGAAATTATTTGTGGGTCAAGGCTGGTGTGGCAATTTGAGTGAAGTTGAAACAAGGTAATGGTAGGGGAACCTGTTGTTGGATTACACATAATTTTATTGTAAATTTAATTTTCCAATTCAAGAAATTTAAAAAAGCTTAAATTTTTTTAAACTTCGGGATTTTTTTTTTGAATATCAAGAGTCGTTGCATTAAGGGGATGCCTATGTGCTGAATGAAATACGAAACGACGTTTCGATAAATATCGGTAGTAACGAAATTACGAGGACCGCTATTTTAAATAATTAAATTTAGTGAAGGGAAACATCTTAGTAACTAAATATTTAAATCAACTGAGAAAGGGAAAGTAGTGGTGAGCGAAATTCTAAAAACCTTTAATCAATACCATCGAGAAATATTTTTGAATAAATAACCAAAGCGGTTAAAGTCCGGTATCGTCGATGATTTTCAATTTAAGGGGCATAGTTTAACGGTAGAACAGTGGTCTTCAAAATCATATGCGTGGGTTCGAATCCTGCTGCCCTTGTTACTTATGAACTTAAATTCTTTAGGACCAAAATTATACTCTGATTATGGAAAAATAAAAGGAACACGCGCTAATTTTCGAAATAGTAAACTTCTTTACTTATATAAAGTTAAAAATAAAAATGTTTTTTTAAATTGTTTAAAGTGAGGTGGTTCATACCTTTCGCGCGAAAATCGTAAAGCTTTAGACAACCGAAATAAAAAATTTTTTCTTTTTAACTTCTTAAATTATAAAAATAAATACAATTCCGAAGCTAGCTCTTTTTTTTATATGAAAAAAAAAAATAATAATACACGTTCAATTAGAAAAATAAGTATAATTAAATCAAATTTTTTTTTTTATAGTATTAATAAATTTTTTATATATTTCTTTTTTAAAATTATCACTGGAAAACAAATAATAAACAATAAATTACTTTATAAAGATACTTTGTTATTTACAAAAATTTTTAATAAAAATTCTAATTTTTTTTCTTCTTTGTATCCTTTTCATTTTTCGCATCGCAATTCTAATTTTTTTTTTCAAACCTTTTTTTTTTTTTTAAATTTTCTTCCTTTACGGGAAAAAATATTTAAAAACCTAACTTTTTTTAAAAACAAAACCCCTATTTCTTTTCTTAAAAATTACGTTTTTTATTCTCAATACGCAAATACTCCTAAAATCGGTTCTTTCGATCAACTCCGTTTGGACAAAAAAAATAAAATTAAAAAAAATTTTTTTTTTTTAAATATATTAAATAAATTTTTTTCTAAAAAACGTTTAAAATTTAAAAATAAAACTATTAAAAATTTTTTTTTTAAATTATGATTTTCGAAATATTTAAGCTACAGTCGCGTTTTCGACTTAACTTTTTCTCGAGGTAAACCCTTTTCTAGTTATTATTTATTTTTAATTAAAAGCTTTGATGGAGTCTCTGTACCTTTTGTTAAGTTAACGGAAACTTCTGATCATTTAGAAGAAGAATATTTTTTTAATCTTTTTAAAATTTTAAATTTTAATATACAAAGAGTTTTGAAAAAATTTAAAAATTTAAATAATTTAAGTATTGTAAATCTGATTTCACACTCTCAAAATAAATTTTACGACGATCCTTTGATCTATAAAACTAAAACTTATTATTTTTTTAATTTTCAATCGAAAGCTTTAAAAATTTTATCAACTCTCGGTTCATCTCCTTTTAAAAAAAATAATAAAATTTCTGAATTAAAACTTTCAAATTCTTTTTTATTTAATTTTAAAAAAATTTCTTTTTCTGAAAATTTTCTATATAAAAAAAATGTTTATAGTTTTTTCTCTCCTTTTTATTTATCAAAGATTGAATGTTTTTTATTCATTCTCAATAACCCTTTGTTGGTTAAAAGAACTTTACATTTTTTTAAATCTTTTTTTATTTTCCCTACTTTTGAATATTTAAAAAATTTTTTTTACTCTTTTTATTCTTATAACGGTTTAATGGGAACTAAGGCCAGCCCTTTGTGCACTAACATAGTTCCAACAAAAAATTCTTTTCTTTTTCAATTTAAACGTCACTTTCTCCAAAGTTTTAATTATCGAAAATTTGATGCCCAACTTGCTCCACATTATTATCACTATTTAATTAAATTTTTAGAATTTTGTTCAGGTAAAAAGGTATATTTGCAATTAAATTCGTTTATAATACTAAGTTTAACTGAAGATGAAAAAACTCAATGTTTTATTTGATCCCAACGTATTAAACTTTTTCGAAAAATTTTAGGCCCTCGTTTATTTTTAAATGAATCTTTACAAATTCTTTGAATTTGTTTAAAACTAAAGGACCCTTATTTACTTTCTAATTGAATGTTACATATGTTTTACAAAATTAGTTTTTGAAAATATAAAATGCTTTTTCGATATATGCAGTACATTTTAAGATATTTTTTCTGACCTCTTTTTGATAAAATAAAAGTTAAAGGTCTAAAATTTCAATTAAAAGGTAAAGTTAGTGTCGCCGGTAACGCAAGAAAACGTACTGTTCGATACAAAATTGGTTCAACCGGACACGCTTCTTTCAATAATCGTGTTTTGACCAATCTAAATTTATTACGTACTTTTACAGGTGTTATTGGTTTTCGTACGTGATTAATTTTTTAATTTTTTTAAAGGTGATTTACCCTAGCGAATATGCTTGACTTGAATCTTATCTCGATTCCGACTTTCTTTGACTCGAAAATGTTGTAAATTGAGAAGACGCTTTTTCTCTAGTTTTATCCGATTTTACTATTTATACTTTTTTATCAACACCCTTTTTTTCTAATAGTCATTTTTTTTTAGATTCTTTTACTAAACTTTCCTTTGTTGATATTTTATTTATCGCCGAAACTAAAAAATCTAAATATTCGCGCGAATTGTATGATTTATTTATTTGAGATATTTCTACTACTTTTTTTACAAAATTCTTCCCTCTTCAATTTTTTTTTTACACCGATTATCAAGATTTTATTGTTATTCTTTTAAAATATTCTCCTGAATTAGTTACAGCAATAGAAGATTACGTAGATATTTATTGACTAAATTCTGCTTTAAATTATCTACCCTCTGTTGTTTTTGATCTTTTTCACGATTCTGTAGTCTCCTCTATAGCTGACTTTTTAGAATACTTAGCTTTATTTTTTGTTTTTGTTTGACTTGTTGTTATTTTAATTAGTATTTTTAATCTATTAAAATGAAACAATTCTCTTGAAACTTATGGAGTTAGATTATACTATTATTTATATTCTATTTCTAAAGAATCTCGTACACAATTTGAAGCTTTAATTCAAACTTTTTTTTTTTTTTTTTTTTACTGAAGTATGATGATTTCTACTTTTGACGACGATCAAGAAGAATTAATAGAACTTTTCGACTCAGGTTTTTTTATTTTTTTTTGCTTATTAATTTTATTTTTATTATTTAAATATTCGCAACACTATTTTGCATTTTTAGAAACCTCTGTTTCTGAAGGACGTTCTGTTTCGTATATTACTAAACAATTTTTTAGAGATTTTATTAATACTTTTGCCCTTCTTTTACGATTTTTTATTTTACTTTTTCGTTTAAACGTGTACGATACACTTGACGATTTTTACGATTCGTATTACATTTTTATCGGAGATTTTGACGACGACGAATATCTTAATGAAGTTTTTTTTTCATTTTATTCTTTTTTTTTTTATGATTTTGACAACAAAGACGATAGAGCGTTTTCTTTAGAAGATGAAAATGATATATTTTTTGATTTATTTTATATTTATTTTATTTGTTGAGCAAAATTTTTTACCTTTATTTTTTTTATTCTTGAAGAAATATTAAGACTTTCTTTAGCTTTTTACATTTGTTATCTTATCATTTTTGAAGTACATGCAGTAAATTGTTCTTATACTGAAGATAAATATTTTCAAAACACTCGCCAAAATCCTTATTTTGTCGAGATTTTTATAACTAAACCTTATATTAAATTGTTTTAATTATTTATTTGAATTTTGAACGTTTAGCCACTAAAATTTTTACAAACTGATCCTCAGTCAGAGATAAAAAAAAAACTCTTATTTTTTTAAAATACCATTACCATATTCTTAAAATTAAAAAGCAAAAACTTAAATTAGGTACAGTTGCTTTTGAAATTAGACAACATTTTTATGGTGAAGTACCTTTAATGGAAACTATGGAAATGCGCTACATACGTCAAGATAACACGATTGCAGACGAATTGAAACTTGAAAATAGATTAAATGCTTTAAAATGAAAATGAAATTTTAGCAACATAGGTGCGTTTATTATTGTTTTTTTTATAGCTTTTACTTTATTCAAATACTATCTCACTTTATGGTACATAGAGACCTTTCCCGCTTTTGCCATTCGAGAAGAACGGTATGATATATTAGTAGATTATACATTTACGAGTGTTTTTTCCGTCCCTTCGTTTATTTCAATTGCTGTAAAATTTAAAGCTGTAAACCTTATGCTAATTAATTATTTAGTAAATTGTTCAATTAATTTTAATTTACTATTTTAAATGATGGTCGAAAGCTTAAATTTACTTTTTTTTTTTTTTTTGTTAATTTTTTTTAGTATTTTTGTTAATTCTACTACCTCTCTACATTTACTTTTAACAGCTGAAATTTTATGAATTACCTTGTATTGTTTAGTTTTACTGATTAGTTTTTTATACGACAATTTGAATTTACTTTCTTTAGTTTTTTTTTTTTTAGTTCTTTCTGCAGTCGAATTTGGAATTGGATTAGTTCTTTTATTAATTCAAAATATAATTTCTCGAACTTTAAATCTAAACGATAATGATTTAAATTTTGTCAAATTCACTAACCGTTTTAAATCCAAATTATTTATTAATAAAATAAATTGAAAAATTTAAGTTTATATAACGAGCCCATCAAGGTTTTGAAAAAATTCCTCAATGCAAATACAATGCAAGGTCTTAATGCCGATTCTGTAATAATTAGACAAAATAATAGACACAATATTAAAATTATATCCTTCATGTACAATATACGCTTTTTTCAAACACGAAACGTGCAAAATTTTCAAAACTTATATCATTCATTTCAAAAAATAAAATTAATTATGTTTTCACCAATTATTAAAAATAATCCTAATTCTAAATTCATATTTAACAAACGTAACACGAATAAATTATTTTCTTCTCTATTTGCTTTAAAACTTCAATTTTCTTGAATCTTAAGTAATTTTTTTTGAACTAAACTCAGAGTTGCGTACTACGTTAATAATTGAATTTACACAACAAATCACAAAAGAATTGCGATTAACTATTTTTGATTCGTAATTTTAGCCGGTATTGTGGGTATGGTATTAGCTACTATTATTCGTCTCGAATTCGCATATCCTGGAGTAGGTGTTTTAGCTGGAGATAGTATTCAATATTTAAGTATCGCCTCTGCGCATGGGGTAATAATGGTTTTTTTTATGATAATGCCGCTTTTATTCGGAGCTTTCGCTAATTTTTTATTACCTACACAATTGGGGGTACACGACGTTGCTTTCCCGCGCTTAAACAGCGCTGCTTTTTGGTTTTTACCAGGAGGTTTACTGATGCTTTGTCAATTAGTTTGCGTTGACAGACGCTACCAAAGAATGAACTGTTTTAATATTCGAGAAGTTCAATCTTTATTAAAAAGAAAATTTTTTGTAGATTTAATTAATTCTAAAGATTACCACACTCTTTTAGACCAAACAATGGTAGGTTTGAGATTTAAAACTAATTCAGAACAAGCTCTAAATACTGGTGTTTTGTCTTTTTATAATTTTGGTTTAGATTTAACCCCTAAATCTAGATTATACATTTTCGAAACAAAAAATTCAACTCCTCGCTTAGACGCAACGAATTTTAAACCGTCAATTGTATTCTCTAAATGTGTTTCTTACTTTATTGACGCTTTTTCTTTTAAAGCTTCTTCAATACACAGTGAACTAAATTTAAATAGTTTTTCGATTTCTGGCGCAATTTTTTTATTTTCTTCTAAAGCATCTTATTTAAGTGTTAATTTTTTTGAAAAGTTGAAAAATTTTTCTAATAAAACGATCGAAATTGCTTTAAATCCCGATGCTGCGCTAAATAGTGTTATTACGGCTGTTTCAAAACTTTTTACTTCTACAGCTAGCAACGTGCGATTGTTTTTTGCTTTTTATAGAGAACTTTTTGAAGATTTTATTCAAAATCCAAACGATATTTACGGAGTAATGCGAAACGCTACCAATTCAGAAACAATCAATAGAGCCGATGCCTGAACTAAAAAAACCCTTACTAAATTAGAAACCGAAATAAGCCGCATCTGACAAAGATCAGTTGAATTATACAACGAATTTTATAATTTTTTAATGGGTATCGATTTTAGAGGTATTTTTCGAGACTATTTTTTTATTAATACATTAAAAAAAATTTCTCATTTTTCTTCTACAAAATTATCAAAAACAAGTTTTTTAGAAATTAAACGTTTTTATATAAATAATGATTTTAAAAATAATAATTTTTTTTATAATTTATTTACTATTTATAAAATTACTCTAAATAACTTATTAGCTTGAACACTTTTTGGTATAAGACTTCCGAAACCAAAAGAAGAATCCGGATTTATACTTTACCTTGGTAACAAGCAAGTTAATATTCTTGAATTACAGTCGCATACTTCTTTACAAAAATTTATTAAAAACGCTTCTTTAGATTACAATTCTTGAACTTACGAAGTGTACATATTTTTTTTTTGTTTAATGAGTGCCCCTCTTTTTTTTATTAATATTATTTATTACTTATGCAGATACCATTTTTGATTATTAAACGAAAATCTAATATTCAGCGATTCTGTTTCTTGATTAATCGAAACATTTGGACAAGATAATCCTGTAATGACCTTCTCCACCGCAAGAGACGCTTTTGATAATTTACCTCATTTTTTTATTGTTTTATTATCTGTTCACGGTTTTATTTATTCTTTTTATGAAAAATTAAAACGTATCGTTACTGATAAAATCCACGTTTATCAATATATTTTTAAAATAATGATAGAACAAGAAAAAGAAAATGATTTTTCTGATTTTAAATTTAGCGATTATGCAGAGTATTTACGTTTTATTGATATCTATCTTTCTTTTTTTTTTAAATTCGTAAAAAACGTTGTTAATCTTTTTATTTTTCTATTTTTTTCTAATAAAAATTTTTTAATTTTTGATAAAATTTTTTTCTTTCTTTCTTCACCATCTTATCCTTTTTGCTTTAAAAACAATAGTGATTCTTTTAATTTATTAAATAACAATAGTCAAATCGGAAATACTAAAATCGGTTATAGCTCCTTTAAATTAAACGATTTATCTCAAAATGATTTATCGAAAATTATGCATCAAGAGCTTTCAGAAAATTCTAAAACCATTCGTTTTAATAATCCTATTTTTAAATATGATTATAAATCCGGAGATTATTTCCCCAAATTATATAAAGAAGCTTATTCTTTTTTAATACCCTCTATTATAGACTTAACGAGTAGTCTTCGATCGTCTCCCTGATTTTTTTCAGATAATCTAAAAGAAATGATTGAAGTTACTTTTGATATTTTATTGAAAAATCTTTCTAATTCTAAAAAATTAGAAAATTTTGAAATAAGACTTTCGAAAAATAATAAAACTTTTAATGCGGACGCTTTTTATAACTTTTTTTATATTTTATCTACTCAAACTAATGAAATCAACTTTAAATGAATTTCTTTGGGAAGCTTAAATACTAAATTTAATAAATTTTTTTTAACTAGTTCAATGCAACAACGCATTTATGCTAATTGAAAACAATTAAAATTTACTCGTGAAGCTTGACGTTGCAAATTACTCGCAGCTCGTCATCAAAAAACTCTTTTTCGTAGATACATGAATGAAGACGGAGTATTCTGATCAATTGAACGAAACGCTAAAGATCTTATTCCCGGTTGAGCCATGATTACGCCCTTTTCGTCTCGTACTCGTTATACTGCTGTAGGTAAAACAGATATTGGATTAATGGGAGTATTGCTTGTCCTAAATTCCTCTATAATCAGTGGTGCAAATTTTTTAGTTACATATCGTTATTTATCTACTTTAAACAATAGAAAAATGCGAGACGCACGCGCTTTTTTTACAGAAGCTGTAATGGTTGCTTCTTGAATGATGATTTTAGCCAACCCTATGCTGGTTATCGGTATTATTATGCTTATTTCCGATCGTCATTGACAAACTTCTTTTTTTGATTATTCAGGAGGTGGGGATACGGTTTTATTTCAACACATGTTTTGATTTTTCGGTCACCCCGAAGTTTATATAATCATTATTCCTACTTTTGGTTTTACTAACACCATGATGTCCTATTATCTTAAAAAACGTGTTTCAGCGAGAGCGAGTTTACTCTATTCTTTGTATACTATTGCGTTTTTAGGGTTCTTTGTCTGAGGTCACCATATGTATATGGTCGGTCTTTCGCACACAACTCGTATGCTTTTTAGTACTCTAACTGTCATGATTTCTGTCCCAGCTGCTACAAAAATTATGCACTGATGCGTAACGACAGTTAATAGCGCTTTTGTAATGGAATTACCTTTACTTTTTACTTTCACATTTATATTTTTTTTTGTTTCAGGAGGTATTAGTGGAATGTGCGTAGCTCATACCGGTATGGACGTCCTTTTCCACGATACTTTTTACGTTATAGGGCATTTTCATGTCATGTTGGCCGGTGGTGCAATGTTTGCTTGTTTCGGAGCATTTTATTTTTACTTTCCTGCGATTTTTGGTGTTAAATACAGTAGAATTTATGCATATTTACACTACACTTATTACCTAATCGGTCAACTAATGACGGTTGTACCTATGTTTTGATTAGGTTACGCAGGTATGCCTAGACGAGTTTTAGACTACCCCGCTGCCTTTGGAGGTTGACACAGCGTTATTTCTGCAGGACACATGCTGAATGTTGCCGGTTTGATAGCGTTTTTTATTATGATTTTTGATAGTTTACGCCAATCTCGCGCAGCTACTCGTAATAGTTTCGGTATTGGACGATACAACACGCGTTTGAATTTTTATATATACGAAATTTCTCGTTTAATTTACGTTCAACAAAAAAGTTTATTTTTTTATAAATTTAACAGAATTTCTTCTATTAAACTTAATAATGTTAATTTTAAAAACTACGAACCTTACGAAACTGTTTTATTTTCTTATCTTTTAACAAAAAATAGAAAATAATAATTTTTAAAAATATTGTAAATTTCTAATTTAAATGTATAATTTTGCTTAATGATTTTTTTCTTTTACAAATATTAATTTTAATTACCTTATTGTTTTTTTTAAATACTGTAAATATTGTAATGCTGTGATACTTGGCGGGTATTTACTTAATGTTTTTAGGTATGCTTTTATTATTAAATGACGGAGATATACTAATTGGGTTTTTATGAGTAATCGATTTAGGTGTAGGTTTGATTTTTTTTATATTCATTTTGCATTTTACTAATTTTTTACATCAAAAATCTTTTCTAGAAATCTCTAGTCGTTTTTTATTTTTTTTTTGTTTTTTTTGCTTTTTCTGTTTTTTTTTTTATTGACTCTTCTCTTCTCCCTCTGATTCAAATTTTAATATTTATTTAAAAAAAAATTGATTTTTTTTTGTTTCATGATACAACTATTATTTATTTTTTAATTCTTACGTCATTACCGATCTTAATTTATTGAGAGAAATTTACTTTTATAATAACTCATTTGAATTTTTTTTAATTAATTTTATTGTTTTTTATGGTATTTTTGGTTCAATTACGCTCTGTTTTATAATAAAAAAAGTTTTTAATTTTTTGAATATTTCTCAACTTAAAAATATTAACATTTTAAATGTTATCAATACTACTTTTTTTATAAGAAATCAAAATTTTATTAAACAACAAAACACATCTACGGGAACAAGGGTTTGATTAAAAAAAAAAAAAAAATTTAAAAATGATTTTTAAAGAATCTTGACTTTCTATATCTGATAATACTAATGTTCGGTGACTACAAGCTTTTCAACTTTATAAAGGTTTTAAAAGAAAATCAACTAAAGTTGGGTTTTTTATTAAAGGAACAGCGAAAATTGTCGAACCTCCTCGCATAGAATACAAAGGGTTTAAATTTAAATTTAATCGAAAAGGTGATATTTGCAGAGGTCTTTTGATTCGTACAGCTTTTAAAATTCATAAAAAAGACGGATCCGACACTCTTTTTAGAAATAATAACATTATTTTGTTAAAAAAAAAACAAGAATTGAAATCAAAGTATTTGTACGGACCGGTTCCGCTTCAATTACGAAGAAAAAAATTTTTGAATTTGTTTAAATCTATCGTTTAATTTAATTTTTTTAAATAAGATTTCTCATGAAATTATAAATTTTATCGATCAAACTAATGAAATATTTGCTTTTAATAATGTAGATAATTTGTACACTATATATCATTATTCTATTCCAAACGTAAAGCTTTTTTATCCTGAGCCTTTTATAGCCTCAGCTTCTTTTATGCATTCAGATTTGTGATTTTTACATATTCTAATTTATCAATATTGATTGTGATTTGTTTTTACTTTTATAATTATTTTTTTTTTTATTACTTTTATTTGCACAATTCGTTGATGCAATATGCGCATAAAACCTCGTCGTGAAACTAGAGGCGTTAGTCGTTCAAAATGTGGAGATCTTATCACCGCATGCGTCCCCGTGTCTTGAGCCACTTCTATTATTGTTAGTGAATCTACAGATGCTATTGATTATTTCGACGGTTATGGGACCACAGAATTAGTTATCGGTATTCGTGCTTATCAATGAGGTTGAGAATACTATTACCCTAAAGATTTAGATTTAAGTTACAATCTAAAAAAAAACTACTCCACTTTTATAGGTAATTCTTTAAAATATGAAAAATCCTCCAGTTTGAGCTCAGGTAGTAAGAATTTTTGAAAATTTTATCAAAATAAAAATTTTGATCAAATAATAACTCCAGCTTTTTTATTAGTAACTCCTTTTGATAATTTTAAATTATTTAATTTTTTAAATTTTAATGACATAGGCGCTCACTCTTTACACGAAATGAATGCTTTTAAAAAAATTAAAATGATTTCTAAAACCTACACTTCTGATTTATTTTTTGCTTTTAACGACTATACTAATAAATACAAATTTTTTTCAAATATGTACTGTAATGACTATTTATTTTTAAAATCTTTTTCCTATGGTTTAAAACGCCAACATAATTTTTTAAGCTCGAAAACTTATTTTAATAATAACAATTTTTTAGATCTCAATTCGACTGAAAAACTTTTAACGCACAATTACAAAACGTCTTTTGAACGCAAATACTCTTTACAGAACAATTTTTTTTTTTTTAATAAAAACAATATCAATTTAAATTTTTTTTATAACAATAAATTTTTTAATTTTTTTCAAACAAAAAATTATTCCTCACAGTTGACACATTTATCCACATTTGAAAATTATTTTTCTTTTTTAAACAGCATTAATGACGATTCTGATAAAAAAAAAATAATTTACCCATTTTTTAAATTCTTTAATAAAAAATTTAAAAAATTAGCTTTAATGGAAAAAAATAACTTTAATAAAATTAATTTCATAAACGAGTTAAATCTTTTAAAAAATCAAAACGATACGACTTCGTTTTTTTTTAATAAAAACAATTCGTTTAAAAAATTTGATTTAAATTCTCTCAATCAATCTATTATTTTTAACGACAAAAGCATTCGCGGTTCGGTTAATTTAAAAACAAACGTATCTTCCTTAAATTATTCTAAAGATACTAATTTAGTTTCTTCTTATTTTAATTTATTAAAAAATAAAACTGAATTAAACAATTTTTTTTTTTTTAACACGCATAGTACTAATTGATTAGACTCTAATTTTGCTTCAAAATTATTTTTAAATAAATTTTTTTTGGATAATAATTATACTCCCGTTGTATCCTCTAATGCGAGTATTAATTTAAAAAATTATGATAATTCCAATTCAAAAAAAACTTTTGTTGACACCGTTCCTTTAATTTTCCAAGGAAAAGACGAAGCAACTCCTACTTTTCTTACTTCTATTTATTGAAATTTTTATTGAAGTAATAGTACTTTTGAATGAAGATTTTTAAATTCTAATTTTTTAAAAAATAAATATCAATTTTTTTATTTACCGATTTTTAATTTTTATTATGATTACGACTTCAGAAATTGACAATCGTTCGAACTCTTAGAAGATGCGTATTGAGAATCGTCTTTTTCTATTTATCAATACGATGAAAATTTAGCTTTAAAATTTGATTTTTATAATCCCACTTCGATCGAAAAAGAAAACAATGAGTTTTTTACTATAAATAAAAACTTAGATTTAGAAAACGAATTTGCGCTTGTATTAACCGTTCCTTTTTTCAAAGATACTAGCGATTCTGGTGAAAGTGTTTCCTCTTATTTTTATTTAGATGACTACGTATCCGATTCATCGCTTATTTTAACTAATAATTTTTTTTTTATTCCCTTTTCTTTAAATTTTATTAATTCCGAAGACGCTTTTGAAAATTTTAAAGGTTTGCAACAGTTTTTTGGTAAATTTAACACTAGTTTTTTTTTAAACGTCTCTCCTTATTTCAAAACTCTCATTTCTTCTTTAGTTTTAGATTCCTTTAGATCAGATTTTGATGAATTTTCTTGAATTAACGAAGAATCAGAGTCTTTTAAAAATAATAATTTTCCCTTTATTCTCAACATGATAGTTGGTAGAAAATATACATTTTTTGAAGAAAATTTTTTTTCTTCTCAATTAGCTCAGAATAATATTATTTTTGAAAAAAATAAAGTAAATGAACGATTCAGTAACAATATAAATTTGAGAAGTACTGCTAAAAATTCCATAGTTACCTATAACGCTATCCAAAAAGTTTTTAGAACAAGATTCGACGAAAATCGATCTCATACCAAACTTCACGATTTTAGTAATTTTTCCGTTAAACAACCGTTTATAGGTTCTAAACGAGTATCTTACGAAAATATTTTAGGTAAAAATAAAATTTCTTTTTATAAACCAGTTTTATTTAAAGATAGCTTTAATTTAAACTTTAATCAAACATATTTTAACGAAACTTCTTTAAATTTTTATTTTTACGATTTCCCTTTCTTATTAGCTATGAAAAGTGACGCCTCTCGCTATTTCTGATTTGATTGATTTTCTAAATGAGGTTTTTACGAAGTTCAACCCTCTTCCTCTTCCCGTTACGCTATTTACGGAATGCCTTATTTTAACAAATCGTTTGAATTTAGTTCTAATTTCAACGAAGTTTTAAACGAAACTGAAACCTATTCTTTACGTATGGGAAGATCTCGAAAAAATTATTTACCTAACTGGGTCTATACTCCTTATTTTTATGCCAAAAATCATGAATGACGAAAAAATAATATATTTTTTGAAATATTTTCAAAACGCAACTCTTCTTTAACCGGAACAAAGTATATTTTAAAACAAATGAATTGATTTTGATCGTTTAAGTCTATTATTAATTTCAATAGCAAACATTTTTTACCTTCACAATCGGGCCTAACTTCTTATAATAGAACTAATTGAAAACCTCAAAATTTTGTACAATCCTACTATTACCACACCTCTTCTTTAATAGATATTTTAACTAAAAGAGAGTATTTGTATCGTGAGTATTTTTTAAAAAATAATAGAATAATCAATCTTCCTTATTACTTGACCAGTACTCCGCGACATCCTTTAATAAAAGAATTAAAATCTAGTTTTTTATTTGTTGATAAAATAATATATAATAACGAATACTCGCGAGATGCTTACCTATCTTCTTTAAAATTTTTTAATTATATTTTTTTAAAAACTTTAATCGACGTTGATTTTTCTTTTTTAAATTTTAAAAAATTAAATGATTATTTTTTTTATTATTTTTTTAATATTAACGAAAATTTCTCTTCTAATTCAAACAATTTATTACTTTATAAAAATCAATATAGACCTATGAAAAAGGGTATTACGAACATGGTTCGTTTACACGCAACTGGAGCTATTGCCATGCCTACAGAAATAAGAATTCAAGTTTTAGCTTCATCAAAAGACGTTATTCACTCTTGAGCTATTCCTTCAGCAGGTATTAAAATAGATTGTGTTCCTGGATACTCTTCTCATCGCGTTATGATTTTTTTAGTTTCCGGTATTTTTTGAGGTCAATGCATGGAAATTTGCGGACGTTACCACCACTGAATGCCGATTATTGTTTATTTTATGAAAAGAGATCTATTTTTTTTATGATGCAGTCATTTTATATTTTTAAATCCAAATAATTCTACTTGAAGCATGAACGATCGACAAAACGCCGACTACTTACGTCTTGCTTCTTTTGATAAAAATTCATGACTTTCTGAACTTAAAACTTTATAATTCATACTAATTTACAGTTTTTATTTTAAAAACGACAATAATGCGACCTAACTGGTAGATAAAATTTTTAATAATGAAAATTTTAATTTAAATAATAATTTAATTGTTTTTTCTTCAATTTTTCAAAAATTAATAAAATTGTATATTAATTTTAGTTTCTTTTTTAGTTTCTTTTTTAATTTCTTTTTTAATTTCTTTTCTCATAAATATTTTCTTTCTGTAATGTATACTTCACATAATTTAATTTGAAAAAAACAAAAAATACAAAATAAACTTAAAAAATTTTCTCATTTACCTAAACATAGAAAAATTTTTTTTTTTTTTTTACTATACACCAACAATTCAATTTTAAATTTAAAAATAAAAACTCTCTATACGGATTCATTTAATAATAATAATAATAATTTAGTTTTTTATAATTATCTAAATTTTTCTTTTTTATACAATGCTAGGCTTTTTTTTTTTTTTTCGTTTTTAACAAATTTTTTTATTAATTATTATAAGAATTTTTTTTTTTTCCTCCATTTTTATAAATTTAATATTTTTAAAAAATCAAGAGTTAAGACTTACACCACCGACGTTTGAAATGTAAATATTTTTTTTTTAAATAACAATTTTTTTTAATTTTTTTAAAATTGAAATTTCCCCAAAATATTATCTTAGATTTTAAAAATAATAAATTTAGCCCAACTTCCGAATATTGAATTTTTAGATATATTAATTTGATGGAAATTAATGCCGAAAACGAACTTGATTTTTTTCAATTACAACAAATTAAATCTTATAAATTTTTTATTTTAAAAAAAGAAAATTTTTTAAATAAAAAATTTGCCTCAAATCAAAAAAAATTTACTTTAAAATATAGTTTAAACCGTCCGGAATATTTTTTAACTGATACAGAAAAAAAATTACATTTAAAATTTTTCAAACCTCGTCCGAAAGTTAAAAGCAAATTAATATTTTCTAAACACATTACTAAAAAAATATATAACAATTTAATTAATAAAGATAAATTCGATATTTATAAAATTAAACTTATGATTAATTATTTTAAATTTCCTCACGTACGTCAAACTTTTTCACAAAAACTTTTTAAATCTCTTTTTGATATAAATTTTTTAAAAAAAGAAAAATTATATACTAAACTTAAATATTCTCGCGTACCTCAATATGATATCGTATCTGGAGCTTCCGCCGCTCTTTTAGCGGGATTTTTGGGATTTTTAGTTTGCGAAAAATTCGGTTTCGAACTTTTAGATTCTGGTGATTTTTATTTTTTATTCATGTATATAGTTTTTTTTTGTTTCTTTTGTCGTCTTGTTGTTAAAACTCTTTCATCTGAATTTTCAGCTTGAATTTTTTTCAGTCCTAAATGATTTTTGTTTTTCTACCACAACGTTTTGGTTCTTTTAATTAATTTTTTTAAAAATAAAAAATAATAATAATTTATTAATTTAAATTTTTTTTTAAATAGTGTTTTTAAGTAGGTCGCAGAATGAAATTATGCGATCGAATATAGGAGAGTCAACTTCTAAGGTTAAATTGTTCAGCATTGATAGAGAATAGTAATGTGAATGAAAGGTGAAAAGAAATAATAAAAAAAAATTGAAAAGTTCCTGAAACTTAATGTTGAATCTGTTAAAGCTTACGCTATAACGTACCTTTTGCATAATGGGCTAGCGAGTTAATAAAAATAGCAAGCTTAATTTCTTAATAGGCGTAGTGAAAACATTTAAAGTTATTTTTATTAGACCCGAAGCTAATCGATCTAATTATGAACAAGTCGAAGGTATAACGAGGACTGAACCCGTGAATGTTGCAAAATTCTGGGATGATTTGTAATTAGGGGTGAAAGGCTAATCAAGATTAGTGATAGCTGGTTCTCTGCGAAAATTATTTAAGTAATGATATCGTGATTATTTAAGCAAGGTAAAGTGATCTTTGGGCAATGCATTTTTCAAGACGCAACGTCCTGAGAAGCTCTGAATAGGTTTAAATCAATACGATAATTCAGACATAATCGCGCAAAGGTGATATGTCGAGAGGGAAACAGCCCAGATTGAAAATTAAGGTGCTTAATAACAATTAAGTCGAAAGGAGATTAATCGATATGCTAACTAGGAGATAGGCTTGGAAGCAGCCACTCATTAAAGAAAGCGTAAAAGCTCACTAGTTTTGCAAAATATTACGATAAAAAATATAAGTTAATTGGTTTCCGATAATGTAGAGGCGTTTAAATTGTTAACCGAAATTTCAAAAGTTTTACTTGGTAGCAGAGTGTGTTGTATTTTGTTGAAGAAAAATTGTAAAATTTTTTTGAGAAATCAATAGTAATTATGCTAGCATTAGTAACGAAAATAACGTTAAATTAGTTATTACCGTAAGTTCTAGAGTTTCGTCCAAAGGGTTGTCCTGGACGTCAAATCGTTCTCTTAGAAAAAGATAAAAATCGTATGTTTAAAGAGTGGCGCTATTGTGACGTTTTTTTCTAATTATTATTTGACGTATAAAAGTTATCTTGGATATTTTTAGAAAAAGAACTAGAAATAAATTAATGCATTTATAACGTATTAAAACTGACACGAGTGGGCAGGTAGAATATACTAAGGTAACGGGAGAATATAATTGAAGGAACTCGGCAAAATAACTCCGTAACTTCGGGACAAGGAGGACTATAACTAGTAACTAAAAAGAGGAGGTAGCGACTGTTTACTAAAAACACAGGACTCTGCTAAATTTAATAATTATGTATAGAGTCTGACGCCTGCCCAGTGCTGTAGGATAAAAAACTATAGGTCTAGCCTATTAGTCTAAATCTCAGTAAACGGCGGCTGTAACCCTGACGGTCCGAAGGTAGCGAAATTCCTTGGCGGGTAAGTTCCGTCCTGCATGAATGGCGTAACGACTGCCTCACTGTCTCCAATTATAACTCGGTGAAATTGAATTTTAGGTGAAAATGCCTAAATAGAACAGCGGGACGGAGAGACCCTATGCACCTTTACTAGAACCTTATATTTGTACAATTTGTTAATATCATATGGAAGATTTATCGCTATACCATATATATTAACTGTTGTATATTAAAAAAAAATAAAATTTTTTTTTATATTGTAAGGATGCTAGTTTCACTGGGGCGGTGGCCTCCTAAAAAGTAACGGGGGTGTGCAATGATTTAGTTAAACATAATTGTTTATGTGATTATTACAATGAATAAATCTAAATCTGATTTTAAAACCTACAAGTTTTAAAAGGGTAAAATTGCCAGTCATAGTGACCCGATATTTTTTATTGATAAAGCTATCGATTAACGAATAAAAGGTACGCTAGGGATAACAGGCTGATAACTCCTAAGAGTTCCCATCGACGGAGTTGATTGGCACCTCGATGTCGGCTCATCATATCCTGGTTGTGAATAATCTTCCAAGGGTCGGTCTGTTCTACCGTTAAAATGGTACGTGAGCTGGGTTTAGAACGTCGTGAGACAGTTCGGTCCCTATCTGCTGATAAATTAGAAAAATAATGAGACCTTGCTCTAGTACGAGAGGACCGAGATAGATTAATCAATGGTTCGACGATTATTTAAATAAAGTAAGTCGTTAAGCTACATTAAGAAAAGATAACTACTGAATGCTATATTAAGTGGGAAGCTTGCTCTTCTATTTTTCTTAAAAATTAATTAAAGACCATAAGATGAATATTTTTTTGATAAACAAAGTGTGAGTTTTGGAGTTAAAAAAAATATGAAATTTAAATCTTATATTCGTAATAAAGCAAAATATTTTAATTCAACAAACCAATCCTGGCGGAGGAGACGACTCATAATCGATTTCTAGGGAGTTCAATTCTCTCTGGTTTGCTTTTTTTTAACGTTAATTAGTTAAATCGATTAACGAAATAGCTTTACATGAAATTGTCGTTCAATAATTAAAATAACAAATCTTTAATTTATTGATTGTAAATTCAATTTTTATTATTTAAAATTATCATTTTTGAACCAAAGTTTTTTCTAAAATCTAAAAAAAATAAATACAAATTTTAATATTTTTAAAATCGTTTTAATTAAAAATAGTTGGCGTATTGCCAACGAGTTTAGATTTTATTTATAAATTAGTACAAGATTTTATTATCTTTTATTGGAGTATGGTTTAAGATAAAACAATAATCTACGGTTACGCACTTTTATCAAGTCTAAAAGTAGATTATGGATATAAATTCGTTATTTATTGCTTCAAGATTCTAAACTTTATCCAAATGTGCTTATATCGGTTCTACGAAATAATTACAGCCCCCCTTCTTTTTCATTTTGGTCACTACCCCCTTTTTATGGATTTTATGCACGTCTTGAATCAAGTCGTTGACATTCTTATTTTCTATCACCTCATTTGAGTCTTTTTAGCGGGATTTTTGATTTACAAAAATAAACAATTATCTTCTTTTCTTCTCAACTTTTATAGAAACTTAACAAGTTTTTATAACACTCTTACTCTAAGCCAATATTTTTCTATGTTTTTTAATCTTATAGTTAACTGCCTTACTTTTATTTATAAACTCATTAAGTCTTTTTTTAAAAACCGCTTTAATCGTAAATAATTAATATAAGTTAAATATTAAAATTTTTAATTGTATTACTAATAATTAAAAAATTAACAATATTTGTTATATTTGTTGTAATTTTACCGTTGTTTACGAATAAATTTTTATAATTTTTTTTACGAATAGCACGTTTTTATTGCGCATATGGGTATATTTATACGGCATAAAAATATGTAAAAAATGTTTTTATTCACAATTCCTATATTTTTTAATTTAATTTATTTTAAAACTTTAATAGCACTGTTTGCTCTTTTTGTTACTTTAATATCATTTTTATTTAAATATAAACGATATTGAACAATTTTAATAATATTTAGTTTTTGCTTTACACTCAATATTTTATTTGACAAAATAAGCAATTGGGTGAGATTTTAGTAATCACGAAACTACTCCTATTCTTGTCGTTTTTCTATTATACTATTTTGAAAATAAAACATTAGACGTTTTAATAAGCTACCTTAATGGTATAAAAATTATAGATCTTTTTAACCGGTATAGATTCGAAAGCCGATTAGTATATTAAAAATATAGCTTAATATCTAAACCGTGTTATTAGAATTTTTTTTGTATTTTATTTTAACATTTTTATTTCAAATTTATAAAAACATAATTTCGTTATTTTTCAAATAACAGTTTTAAAGAAAAATTTAATATTTATTTTTGTTATTATCGAATTTTGTTATTTTTTAGAATTAGAATTTTTTAACGATTTACACAAAGAAATAAAAAAACTTTTATTATTATTACTTTAAATTCAATTTTTGAAATAATAATTATGTGCTTATTTAATCTTTTTAAAAAACCCAATGTCCGGACTATGTTTAAAAATTCAAACAAAAATCCCTGTCCCGGCAATTCTCAAGAAGAAGGGTATTTGAGTTCTCGTAATTACGCCCTCAGTGGCGGTCAACAATCTCGTGTAAACAGTAATCCTGATTCTGAACATGTTCGTACAATGACAGTAGTTTATACCGGAACTATAAGCTAAACCTGTAGTATTTTCACTGCACCCGGATTAAACAGTACCACCACCGCTGCTAATTATGCAGCTGGTATTGTGAATTCGATTGCAGGAACCTCTATTGCTTATAATCCTTATTTTACGAATGTTCAATTTCACGATGAAGAAGAAAAAAAAATAATTAATTTTTTAATTATTCGAGATTTTAAATTACATTATTGATGGCTTAATTTTGCTGTTGTTTTTTCAATATTGTTTATATTTGGTTTTTTTCAAAAAGATCCACTTAAAATAGAAAATTTTCTATTAATGCTCAATATCGGCATAATTTGAAATTTTTGTTGTTGTATCACTAATTTTGAAATAGAAAAATTAGACAATATCGTCTCTCCTTTAACTTTAATTTTTTATAATTTATTTTGTAATCCTCATTTACTTCCTGTATGCGCGCTACATTGACTTTTACTATTTGTTATATTTTTTTTACTTTTTTTTATCGCCAATCATAAATTTTAATAAAAACATCGAATTATTTGTAATAAAATAAATTTATGAAAATTTTAACTATTTTAAAGCAATAAATCAAATATTGCTACTTTTTTAATCTAATTAACAAATTTTTAAATAATTTATTTTTAAATATTGTAAATTTACTTAATTCAACTAAAATATACATTTTAATTATAAAGATTTATGCGCATTTGCGTATAATATTATCCAATATTTTTTATTTCTCGTTTAACCACTGTTGTAACTTTTTTCATATAAAATAAACAATTTTTTAGCAGCAAATTTTTTTTGACATTTCCATCTTATCTATATATCCTTTAAAGAAACTAAACATTGAATTTTTAACACAGTATTCGTATTTTTACACTACATTATTAAAATCAACAAATACATTAGTTTGGTTAATAATGAAAATGTAAAAATTTTAAATATTTTTTTTTTAATAATGCGCCGGAAGTGTAGCTCAATGGTTAGAGCAGCAGACTTTTAATCTGTTGGTTGCGAGTTCGACTCTCGTCACTTTCAATTTTATGAAAAAAATTTTATCACTAATTGTCAAAAGTTTGGGTGTTTTATTAATATTAGTCAATTTTTTTCCAACCGTGTTTTCGTGAATTTTAATTAAAAATTTAGTTTTTGCGATTCTTATCGGCATTTTAAATGCTTTCCCGACTTTGGCATATAGCGTGTATCAAATGCGTACCGTTACTACTTCAAATGTAATAAAAATGCAAAAAAATAATGAAGAAGAAAAAGAAAATTACGCAGAAATAGCACATAACCCGAATTACGATATTAAACAAGCAATTTTGTATAATAGCGCAGCGTCGACATCGTTTGGCGTTATTGGAGCCGGTCTTGCTGCGGGTGGCGTAAAAAGCTCAAATCCGCAATCTACTTCTGCATTAATAATAGGTGGAACTTTGTTCACACTAGCTAGTCAAGACTTAAACGAAACCAACGAAAATTTAAAAGAAAAACAAAAAGATTGAGAATGGGACCATTGCGATGACTTTATAAAAACAAATCAAGCAGATATTTTTAAAAACGATAGCGCTGGTTTAGATTAATAATTTTTTTTATATAAATTTTTTAAACTGAACCCGGTAAAGCAAAACACAATAAAATTTTTAAAATTTAAAGTAAAATAAATTTTACTATTGAACAATAGAGCTTCTCTTCAAGTAATAGCTTATATGATTTTGATTACGGGAATAATGTTAGTTGTAAGGCATTATAATCTTGAGCACGAAATGCTACTTTTTTTGTTTGGATATATCCCAGTATTCCTATATTATGGTAGATTTACTTATCTTATGCTTTTTATGGAGTTATTTTGTATTTTTTTTATTAAAGAATACATTGCGGCTCATTTAATAAAATCTTTATGTTGAGTGACATTCGGGTTTATTTTTGGAATGATACACTGATTAGATAGTGATATATAGTTAAACTTTATAAATAAAATTCTATAATAATTATTTTTTATTTATTTATACATTTTTTGATATTTTTAATAGTTTTTTTTTAATAATCATTAATTGTATATTTTTCCAATCTGCTTGTTTTTATAATCGTATGGATATTTAAAGATAAATTATAAAAATCTATGCGTATTCGCACATTTTATTGTAAGTATTTCTTAATTAATAATTACTGTAGTTTTTTTGATAACCGATTTCTTTTTACGTTTTTTTTTTTATATTTGAATGTATTTATTAAAAAAATTTAAATTCAATATTTTCTATAGTACTATAATAAAAATTTAGTTTAATTAGAAATAAGTATTAAAAATCTTTCTTAATACATTAGAAATGTGGCGTAACGATTAAGAATATGCTAATTGCAGATTCATTTTTTGCTGCTTTCAATTCTATAAATAAAGCTAATAGTTGTTATAGATTATAGTAAAATAAATTTTACCCCGATAAAGCAAAAATTTATAATTTATAATCTATTTTGTAATTTTATTTAAATTTTAATTATTACGTTGTTAATTAATTAATTTAAATTTTTTTTTATTATATTTTAAGTTAATTTGAGTATGTTGTGTTTTAGAAATAATAAAAAAAAATATGAAAATTTTATGAAAATTTAAATTAAATAAAGAAATAATAAAACTTTTAAATACGTGCTTAATTCTATAAAAAATTAAATTAAATTTTGAATTTTTTTTTTTAAAAGAATATTAGATATCGTTTATTTATCGATATTTTGAAAAGCGTTAAAATGTTTTACAGAGTAATTGCCGAACGCTCGTTTTCTAAAAACAATCCGGTAAGATGTTTATTTCATCGTTTCAAAATTCAATTTAAATATAAAATTTTATATTATTTTCTTTTTATTATTTATGGATTTAATATTAAATCTATTTATATAAAATTACTATTTTGAAATGATAATTTTTATATATTTTGTTTATATTATCTCTACGATGCGTAAATCGTTGTTATTGAAAATCCCCAGACTGTAGAATAATAATTTCAGCACTTTGCTTAACTGTAATATTTTTTTATATTAAAGTTATTTCATTTTTATTTATAATCCTTATTACGCTAATAAACTACGAATCTAATAAAATATTAAAAAAAAAATCTTTTTATACTGGAGAACGCTACACTAATTTTTCTATTAGACCGAAAATTTTAGAAGAAATACCTAAAGATATCGCTATCGGTTCAATTTTTTATATCGCTTATTGAAATGCGGTTTTTGATTTAACTTATCATAAAATACAATTGGGAAAATATTTTTGAATTAAAAAAATAACTTTTAAATATGTAATTAAAAGAATATTTTTTTGATATATAGGCGTAAGCTGATTAATGATTATATTGATAATGCATGTATTGAAAATGAATAAAGAAAAAAATATTGAAAATTATCTTTTTTGATGCTTTGCACGACCTATCGATAATAGAATTATCCTTAAAATAAATAATGAATGAAAAATTAACGGAGGATCGAAAATTTGACTTGAATTTTGTAGAGAAATTTGCGCACCTCTGGTGGGAATTACTAAAACAGAACAAGTGATGAATAAATTTCACCATATATATATAAAAACAGAAGAAATAAATAATGAAACTTTGACTTATCAAGCTCTTTTTATCGATAAAGAAAAACCAAAAATAGCCCATAAAGTTTTCCCCGATGCAATACAAGATAAAAACCGCGTTGGGTATCAAACATCTTACGAAGCTGCTTATAAAAAAGATTTTTATCGACAATTGCCGTTAATTAATAAATATCAAGGAGTTGCTAAAACAAGTGCATTAGTTTCGTACGAAAAAGATAAACTTTGTCAAATTAGTGATGAAATAAAAACATCAAAATTAAAACAAATTTATGGCGCAATTAAAGATGGATATGACTCGAATACAATTTCGATTGAATATAGATCATCGATAGAAATATTTAGTGAAATTGACAATGAAGTGGAAATAGTTTTAAACGAAATAGGAATTAACGATTTGAATGTTAAAAATATATTAACGTCGCGACTTGTACAATACGTCGATAGCGTTGATCTTTTTGATTTAATTAAAAAAAATTAAGTCACAGACTATAGAATAATGAATAATAAAATTTCAAATTTTATGTATACAGAGAGGGATTTGGGGTACGATTCTGATAATTTAATTATTTATTACGCAGGTCCTATTAAAATAAGTATAAGTGGGATAACCGAAACGATAATTATTTCTACTAATCCGATGTGAAAACATCTATTAGTGGATTGTTTAATAATAGCTAAAGAGGCTTGAGAACTTGATGAAACAAATGAAATCATGGTTAAAGATTTAGAAATTTCAATTAAATATAATTATAAAAATCTTAAAATGTACATCGAGCATTCTATTATTTTTCTATAAATTTTTAAAAATTAATTGACGGATGTAATTATTGTTTATAAAATAATAATTACATCTGTATTTTGCTTATATACAATAATTAATTTATTAAAGAATAAAAAATAACCAAAATCTATCAATGTGCATAAACAAATTTTAAATCTAAAATCCGAGTTAATATGAGACGTAATTGGGCGGAGCGTGATTCGGCGTTGTATTAAAATAAATTAATATCAAATTGAAAAATTTCATTTATAACTTTATTCGTATCAATGGTAGGTATTTTAACTGCCAATTGTTCCGATTAAACGTTGCAATTGCGTTTTCAATGATTGCACGCGCAGTCTTATCTAAAATTAATTATAAAATAAATTATAACTAAATATACAATAAAATGTAATATAACGTGTGTTAGTTAAAAAAAAATATTAAATTATATATTTTCTAATATTATATCTTTTTAATCACAACAGCGCGTACTTTTTTCTAACTGAATTTTATATTTTACAGTCTTTTAAGCGTTAAAAAAAATAAATTTATAAATATTATTTATTTTTAAAAAATTGATTAAATGCGCAATAAAAAATTTTCTTTAAACTAAATACCGTATGGGCGCGTATTATAACAATTCAATAAGATTTTATAGTAAATAAATTAGAAACGAAACGACTATTTAAATATTTTACAAAAAAATTAATTCTATAGTATGTAAACTAAAAAAATCTAAAACCTCCCGGACTACGGAATAAACACAGATGTTATTTATAGTGAAATAATGTTACCTGTTTGTGTTATATGTGTTACGGCGTGCGCATACGTTATTTTAAATAAACAAATTGACACCGAAAACTCTAAAATTCGAAAAATAAATAAAAAACTAGCTACTGTTGATAATTTAGAAATTAAAAATAAAATTTCTTTTAATGATAATACTTCTTCCGATAATACGGTAATATATATGACGGCAAATTCGTCAGAAAATAACGAAAATCTATCAATGCAATTAAATGAATTTTTAAACCCGAATCCCAATCCGGATTTGAATTGACTTCAAAGATTTGTAAATTTTTTAAATAAAGTTTTGGATAGAGATAGATCTGAAATTTTAGATATATTTACAAGACCTATCCTGAACAGACTTCGACACGATTTAAATATTTTTCACGAAACGTATGCGTCACTTCAGCAAAACAATCTTTTAGAAGAAGCTAGAAATCGATTAGACGACATCGATAGCATAATAAATCAATCTGCCGTAATCTACCACAATTGGTTATGAGGATCTATAATAATAAGCATCTCTCTTATAGGAACAGGAGTGTATTTAGCGTATTTTATGAATAATAATACCCAAAACGCTGTAAATAGTAGGAATTACAATACAAACAGAGCTATTCGTACTGCTACTAACTTACCGTGTATATGAATAACAAATTTTAGATCCTTTTAAATAGATGCGTATCTTCTATTTGAGTAAGAATCACGAACATATGTTGATTATTACCGACGTGATTTAGAAAAAATCAATAAACCCGGACTATAGAATTAAAAAAAAATTTTTATTTTTAATTAAAACATTGGTTGTGGTTTTATATTATGCTTATTTAATATGCATAATACACGATTCTTTCGTAATGATCGATTTTTTGATTGTTTTTTTAACTGGATTGTTTACTCCTGTTATTTTAAAATGAACTCGTGATTTATATTTATTGTTAGAAAATTGAATAAATAAATAAATTTCAAACTATATTTAAATTAAATTTACAATATTATATGTGTACAACGGTTAACTTTATAATTTTTTTTAAAATAATTTATATAACTTTTTATTTTTAATTATATGCGTGTATAATTAATGTATTATTTAATATTTATAATTTTAATATAAAACTACAAAACAAATTTTAGCGTATGAAGCGTAGTAGG
>LASS02020082.1:0-12197 GCA_001272975.2 Laurentiella sp. PUJRC_G5 | reverse complement strand
TTCACTTTAAAAAAAAAAACTCCATTTTTTTTTACTCTCGTTAAAAATAATAATTTCGCAAATCATTTCTCTATGATAACTTATTCACGACCGATTCTTTGTTCAAGAGTAGATTTTTCTTTTTTTCATTCTTTTGAAGGATTTCTTTTTTTAAACGATAAGAGTGATTTAAGTTATTTAAAAGCAGAATTAGTCTATTCTTTACGAAAATTAATCTATTCTTTCTCATTTAAAAACGACCTACAAAATTATATTTTAAAAAAATATGTCAA
The DNA here is from genome assembly GCA_001272975.2 of Laurentiella sp. PUJRC_G5. Classification (NCBI taxonomy): domain Eukaryota; phylum Ciliophora; class Spirotrichea; order Sporadotrichida; family Oxytrichidae; genus Laurentiella; species Laurentiella sp. PUJRC_G5. The sequence continues at coordinate 11,925 of LASS02020082.1, read as the reverse complement.
AACTTTTTATGCGTCTACTTCAATAAAAAACACCACTCCGGAACCTTTAAGAGATTATTTACTTTTTGATCAAGATCTTTTAGAATTTCCTAGTAATATTTCATTACAAAATCTTTTTACTACTACAAACTACGCTACTAATAATTACGCTTCGTTTGATTTTTTAAAAAATATGAGCAAACATAGATTTTCAGCTTTAACGGATAAAATACCAATTGCCGACTGATTGGATACTTTAAGCGACAAACCCTTTTTAGATTCATTATTTGCTCCAGATGTTACTTTTACTATTAAAAAAATAAAATTTAAACCTGGATATTCGATTATTTGACGCGAAGCGAGAGAGGTTTTTAAAACTTCATTAAATCTAAAATTCCGCTATCAAAAAAAACTAACAACTTACTTATTGAAATTTAACAAAATAATTAGAAATAAGATTTATTTTTTATTTGAAATGCAATTAGGTAACATTTTATTTAACAGCCGCCTTGTTCCTGATTTTAATTGATCTAATTTATTTCTCGAAAATGGCTTAGTTTTTGTAAACGGTAATGGTTGTTTTAACCCTTACACTCAACTGTACAAAGGCGATTTTGTTCAATTAGTCGTGCATTTAAAGTATTACATTTTTTATAGATGACTCCTTACTTGAATGATTTTTAAAAAATTACGATTAAAAAATAAAATAGCTCATAAACTAAATAATTTAAATTTACCAGACGATAAGCAACGAAGTTCAACTCTTCCGTTATGAATATTAACTAATAAAAATTTTAATGAAGATATTTCTAAGTATTTAGAAATTGATTATTTTACACTTTCTTTCTTTATCCTATACGAACCTATTTTAATAGATGAAATTAATCCCTTTAATTTTGTACAATTAAAATTTAATGTTATTAATTTGTTTAATTGAAAATATATTAACTAATTGTTTAGTGTATTTCTAATTATTAATTTTTTAAATTCAGCCTTATCGCTTTCTTCAGAAAATATTTTATAAGTAATGTTGTAAAATTTAGCGATTTTTGAAATCTTCTATTTTTAATTTTTGACAACCTCATTTTTTACAAAATTCTTATTCTGAACGAAAAATTAAAAGTTTTATCTTAAATTTCGGTCCGCAACATCCGGCATCTCATGGAGTTTTGCGTCTTGTAGTTCAATTAAATGGTGAACTTGTCGAACGAGCCGACCCCCATGTTGGTTTTCTTCATCGTGGAACTGAAAAATTAATCGAGAATAGAAATTATTTAAAATCACTGCCCTATTTCGATCGACTGGATTATGTATCGATGATGACCCAAGAACATGCCTTTTGTATCGCTATTGAAAACTTGCTCAAAACCGTTTCTTATACCTCTTTATACGTCCAAATTAGAGTTCTTTTCGACGAATTAACTCGAATTTTAAACCATCTCTTAGCTATATCAACGCACTCACTTGACGTAGGTAACATGTCTCCAATGTTTTGAGCTTTTGAAGAAAGAGAAAGAATTATGGAGTTTTACGAAAGAGTTTCTGGAGCGCGTATGCACGCAGCTTTTTATCGTCCTAACGACATTGATTGAACGGGATTAAATTACCAATTTTTTTTAGATGTTTCACTTTTTGCTCGCGATTGCTTTAAATCATTAACTGAAATTTTTACTGTTTTATCTACAAATAGAATTTGAAAATCTCGTTTGGTGAACATAGGTAGCCTATCTTATTTAGATGCTTTTTCTTACGGATGCACCGGACCTATTGGGCGAAGTGCTGGTATAAAAAAAGATATTAGATTTTTAAAATCTGAATCTTATTCTCATTATTGATTTTTATCTATTCAAGGATTTTTAGGTAAACGAGGAGATAGTTACGATCGTTTTTTAATTCGCATAAGAGAAATGTACGAAAGTGTTAACATTATTTTTCAAATTTTAACAAATTTAACAAACGTTACTCAACAAAACAATTTAATTATAAATAAAAAAAATAAAAAAATAAATTTTTTCAGTTTTTTCGATTTTTTATATTCTCAACAATTTAAAAAATTAAATTACAATTCGAAATATACTTCGATGGAAGCTCTTATTAATCATTTTAAACATTACAGCGAAGGTGTTAAAGTTCCTCGAGGTTTTATCTACAAAGCCGTAGAAGCTCCAAAAGGAGAATTCGGTGTTTCTTTAATTTCAGACGGTACGTCTATTCCTTACAGATGTAAAATTAGAACGCCGGCCTATCACCACATTCAAGTAATGCCTCGCCTTGTTCAAGGTCATTTTTTTGCAGATTTAGTTACGGTTTTAGGGTCTCAAGATATCGTTTTTGGAGATGTTGATAGATAATGATAAGAGAAGAACAATGAAAATTAATGGATAATTTAAAACGAAAATTGTTTTTAAAAAATGAAATTAAAAAAATTTTACTCAAAAGTCTTATAAAAAACAAAAAATTACCCCTAGGTCATCGATATTTAGCTTTATGGCACAAATCTAAATTAAGTAGATATAGCTCCTTTACTCAACAACAAAATCGATGTGTACAAACCGGTAGAATTTGATATGTTCTGAGAACTACTCAATATTCTCGTTTCTTTTTTCGTACAGAATCGTATAAAGGACATTTGCCTGGATTTCAACGAGCGAGTTGATAAAATTTGTAGAAATAAAAACACCAGTCACAACTATTCTTTTTTAGTTAATAATTTTGTGAGATTTTAAATTAATGTTACTAGATTTTTTTTTTTTTATTAATTTAAAACTTTTGGCGTTCTCTTTTTTTTTATTAGACACTTTCGATCCTTTAACTTTACAAGGTTTTTTTTTATTAAATTGAAAAACAAATTTTATTTTTCCTCAAAATTTATCATTATTTTTTGGTATTAAATTTTGTTTATGTATTAGTTTTTTAATACTTATTAGAGGAGGTACTCCACGCTACAGATACGATTATTTAACAAAACTCGGTTGATTGAAATTTTTAAGTTTAATTTTATTAGTTTTTTCTTTTTCAATTTTTACTTTTTTTTTATTTTAATTGTTATAAATTTGAAATTTGAACACATACTTAAATTTTTTTCTTTAATTTATTCATTTTTATATTTTTTTATTAAATATATTAAATCACTTAAAACACTTTTAGTTTTAAAATTTTTACCTAAATGAAAAATATCAACTTACGCAGATTCTTATTGATTTTTAGTTAATAATAAAAAAAACACTTTCTCTGCTCGTTACTTAAAATTTTTTAAATAATTGTTCGTATTTTTTCATACTTTAAGTATCCTAAAATTGGAAACTAGCTTAATCGGTAAAGCATTAAATTTTGGGTTTAACGAGTACGGGTTCGAGTCCCGTGTTTCCAAAAAATTATATATAATTACAATACTAATTATGTTTTAAATCACATTAAATTCAATACTAATAATAAAAAAATGGTTTTTATAATCCCTTTTACTAAAAAATCTTATCGTTTACTTCCTTTATTTAAAAAAGTTTGTTTTATTTCAAATTTTTCTTTAATTAAAATAAAAGAAAAATTATTTATACGTATTTATCCTTTTTATTTTAAAGATTTAAAAAATTATTATCATTTTAAAATGTTTTCAACACCTACAAAAACATTTTATATTTCTTATAAAAGTTTGCTTTTATTGTCCTACCGTAGCGCTTCTTCTGTTTATTTAATTTCAACATCTAAAGGTGTTTTAACTCATCACGAAGCGATAAAAAAGCATTTGAGCGGTTTTATAGTAGGTTATTTTTTTTCTTAAACACTCGAATCCATTATTGAACAATAGTGCTTCTCTCTACTTTTTAAAGTTTAAAAATCATTTTAAAAATTTAAATTTTTACTCCATGCCCGTTTCTATTCTTTTTATTGTACGTAAACGTTTGAATTTAGTTTTCAACGTTATTTTTTTGAGTCTGTGTTTAGTTTATTCTGTTATATAAATTAATTACGTTATTTAGAAATAAGTACAAAAATTTTTTTATGAAAATTAATCATAAATACTTTTTGCGTAATTTTTTTTTACCATCTAAATGCATAGTTGAATACTTACTTTCGTATAAATTTATTTTTTATTTATAAACATATCAAAAACACCGAAACTTATTTATTAAATTTTGTAAGATTCTTTTTTAATCCCTACCCCTTTCAAAAAACTAAAAACTATTCCAAATTTTATAAAAAATATTCTATTTTATATAAAATTTTTTTTAAAAGATTACTTAAATTTAAATTTAAAAAAAAAAAATTTTATAATTTAAACAAATCCTTAATTTTAAAAAAAAATCAAAAAAAATTAATTTTAAAAAACAATTTCTTTTTTTTTTTTTATAAATTCAATTCTTTAAAATATATTTTTAATTTTTTTTACTATAACATAAATATTACAAAAATATCAATTTTTTTTTTAAAAATATATAAAAAAACCATAGGTGAGGGTTTTTTTTACATTCGGGGGTTGTTTTTGTTTTTTTTCATAGATGCTTGCTTTACTGACGACGAGCCCTTATGAGAACCTATTGAATGAAGCTTGGTACAAACCTGATTACTTTTTATTTTTATTTTCGCTTGAATTGCTGAAAATTTAATAACAAGTCGTTACGGAAGTTATACCGGTAGAGACAAAAGAGTATGATTTGCGTGATACAAAACTTTTTGACTAATAGAATTATGATACGCTTTGTGTTACGGCGCTACTGCCATGTTTGTCATTGTTCCTTTTTATTACGAACTAACTTATACTATTTCTTTTGTTTTTTCGTGATGAAACTGATACACTAGAGTTTTTTTTTTTAAATTTATAAGTTTGTTTACTATTGTTATCTTAATTTCTTATTTACTTCAATTAAACATAAAATGAATGAATTGAAAAAAATTATTTTTTTTTACTCTTATTATAAATATTTTTATTTTATACTTGTTATATTCCCAATTCATTATTACTTTTTTTGGTTATTTTACAGACCCCTTATGGTATCAAAAAACTCGCGTAATTGACTATATACAACTTAGTCATGAACCGCTTAAATGAGGATGAGGTCCGGCTAAACGCGATCATTTCACATATCATAAAACTAGTACAGTTTTTTGATTTAAAAACGATACTCCCTTTGCTGGAGCTTTTCTTATGATAAATCTTTTTTTTTTTTTAAGTATTTTTTTTTTATTAATATACTGAATTACCCTCTTACGTCGCATTTACGCAACAAAAGAAGTAACTTATACTTTTTCTACTTTTTGCATTTCTGCTTTAAAACAATTTTTCTATTTTTTTTTCTTACTTTATATCTTAATTTTTATTAGTTTTATAGTTTGTTATTGAAGATTCCCAATTGAATTTTTTTGATTAATTAATTCTAACTCTTGATTTTTACATTTTTTTTTAATAATTAAAGATTATTTTTTCTTTTTATTAACTATTTTTTTTTAAATTTTAATGCGCTTTGCTTTTTATTAAAGCCTCTAAAGTTTTATCTTTAAGTTTTGTTTTCATGCCTTTAATGGGTTGCGCCGTCGCTACCGGATTAATTTTTGCTTCCTTAATTAAAGGAATTTCTTATGCTCCTGATTTAGAAGAAGTATTATTCAATTATACTACTTTAGGATTCGCTTTTGTTGAAAGTTTCGCTTTCTTACTTTTTTTTGTAGCTATTTTAGTTTTATTTATTTAATTTAATTTATTTCTAATAAATTAATATAAATAATTTAAAATAGATTTTTTTTATTTATTTAATATTCTTTAGAATATTTTTTATTTAAATTGGGAAATTTAAGCAATCCTTCTATTAACCGCTGAGGTTTGAATCTATTCTGATATAATTTTTGATATACCGATAAAAATAAAGCTCTTTCGTTTCACCAAGATCATTTAACTACTCAATTAATTTATTTATATATAAATTATGGAGTTTTACAAAAAAAAAATATTTTTTACAATAGATACTGATACGGTAAAAGTTTAAAAAATTTTTTTGTTCTTCAAGAAGAATTTTCTGATCACATCAGACCATATTTTCGCCGTGTAGAGTATAAAAGTAAACTAGAAGGAGAAGAATCTCAATTTGCAACTTTACGAAACAAAAAAAATAACTTGCATTTTAGTAAAATATGAATATTACGTTATCAAAATTGATTAGTAATTAATTTATATATGCTTCAACCATTAAAAAGAAATATGACATCTAAAGCACCTAAAGGGAGACCTGTTGGGTTTGTTTTTGATCTCAATAAATCTGTTAAAAAAAGATCCAGCACACGTACTTTAATTAGATATTTTTTATTGATTAAATACTTTAAATCTTCTTTATTTAATTTTAAAAATTTTTATACATTTTAATTGCAAAAATATTAATAAAAAAAAAAATAAAATACATAATTTAATTTTATTTTTTATTTGAAAAATTGATATCCTCAAAAAACTTATTTTTTTTATGACGAAGAAATAACCGCTCTTTCTCTTCTTTCTACTCGTTTTCAATTTTTGTATCATGTTAATAACTGGCTAAATGTGTTATCTATGAGTCCTGCTCCGTATTACCATAGTAATTTACTTTCAGGTTCACCGTTTGCTACTAGTAATTTTAATATTTTAACATTCCACGACGGCGCTCACGATCTTTCTAATCTTTATTACAGTTACGAAAATCCTATTTGAGTAGAAAATTTCGATTTTGAAAAATATTTTTATATAAAAAATTCTACTTTTATTTCTTTTTTTATAAACAACATGGTCGATGTTCCCGTTTGTTTTAAAAAATCTGCGTCTTTGCGCAGTAAAAATTTTGAACTACCTTTACTTAAATTTTTTAATCTACTTATGCGAAAAGGGAAACGAGAAAAGATTTTACGAATTGTATTTAAAGATTTTCGACTATCTTTAGAAACCCCTTTAGAAGAAGAATACGAGTTATTGACCGATGTTTTTGATTTTCGAAACAGTTGGATTAATTTTTTTTTATTATTTAATTCGACGTTTTTTGATCAAAAAAAGTTACGACACGGATTTGTATTATTTGATGAACGAACAGAATTGTTTTCAAATAATGTTTTTTTGAATGGTAACAAATTAATCAATAGTGAAGATTTTATAAAAAATGATATTATTTTTGGATTAGAAAAACTTTCTCCTATTTTTTCTTATTTTATATATAACGTTGATAAAAATATTAGAAAATTTTCAAGAGGGAAATCTGGAAAATATATTTTTGTATGAAAATACGTAGCTCCGTATAAAAGACGTTACATCGCTATGCGATGAATAGCTAAAGAAATAAAATTCCGTTTTGAGAAAAAATTTTCTGAAAGAATTATTTCTACTTTATTGCTTTTTAAAGATTCTCTGCATTTAAGTTTAGCTTGAAAATCAAAAGTTTTTTCTCATAATTTCGTTTTTAAAAACTTTAAAAAAAGTTTGATGTCGAATTTAAAGACAATAGCTAAATAATTTTTTTTTTGAAGTGGTATGGTAAAAATTATCAAAAAACATCTAATTTTGTTATTAATTCAGCAAAATATCGTAAAAACAAAATAAAAAAAAATGCGCTTTTTTTTAGAAAAAAATTTATTAATACTAATTTTAAATTATATTTGTACATTCCTTCGATTTGAGATTTTTTAATTTTTAAAACATTAGCGATTAGCTGTAAAAAAATAATTTTTTTTTATTCTAATTTTTATTTTTTTTATTTACCAATTTTTTCTAATCACATCATTACGCATTACTCTACTTTTAGTAACGTGTTTACTTTTACTCTTTTTTTTAAAAATAATTTTATAAATTTATTTTGAAATAATCTTAAAATTATTTTTTATAGTTTTTCTAAAATTTTTTTTAAAAAATTAAAATTTAAAGGTAAAGGATATTATATTTATAAAAATAAACGAAATGTCATTGCTCTGCAATTTGGATATTCACACGTTAAACGACTTTTTCTTTTTTACACATATGTAAAATTTTTATCAAAAACTTCTATAATAATTTTCGGTCTTAATACAAAAAATATTACTAAAACATCTTTAATTCTTTTTAATATAAGACCTATCAACATATTTACAGGTAAAGGAGTTCGGTTTACTAGACAGATTATTTATCGCAAAACCGGTAAAATAAGTTCTTACAGATAATTTTTTTCAATATCGTTAATTTATATTTTTTTAATTATAGAGTTGGCTTTTTCTTTTTTCAATAAAAAAATGTGAATTGTTTTAAAAATGCTTTTTAGCTACTCTTCTTACCAAAATTCTATTATTTTTTTTTTCCACTGAATTAAATATTTTTTTAAAGCCGTAGCGTTTGCTTTAGTATTTTTTTTTATTTTTAAATTTTAAATCTAATTGTCGGTTTGGGAGATTTCGAACTTTTTTTTAACTACTCTTCTACTATTTTATTAGGAATTATTATTTATAACGTAATTAGCTGTTTTTCGTTTAGAAATTTATTAAAACGATTTGGTTTTTTAAAAATAAGCAGACGGGATTTTTACGAATGCGGTTTTAAACCTCAAACGCAAAAACCTATTAGACTACCTATTCAATTTTTATTAATATGTGTTTTTTTTTTACTATATGACATTGAATTAGTATTTTTATTTCCCTACGTCTCGGGTATTACTTTTGCCGGTTTATATGATTTTTATTTAATAATTTTTTTTTTTTTATTTTTTGTTGCTACCTTAGCGATTGATTACGAAAGACACGCGTTGTACTGACAATATTAATTGTTGTTAGAAGGTCGTTATTTTCGTCGTATACAATGAGGATATCACCCTATTTTCCAAAGCATCGATGCCGTCTCCAATTGAGGTTGAAATTTAGTTTCACTTTCCGGAGTCGTTTTTTCTTATTTAAATTTTTTCGTCAATCGTTTAATTTTACCTTTTTCTAGTGTAACTTCTGTTATTGGTTTTATGCTCCTTATTGCTATAGTAGCTCAATTATTGTCTGGATTTTATTTAGGTTGATACTACATCCCTGAACCTGGTTTAGTCGTTGAATTAAGAGAAGAAATGTTTAACGATACTCGTTTTGGTGCTGAAGTATTTTATATGCACGTCAGAGGTGTCGATACTATTTTTGTTTTATCTTATATGCACATCTTAAAAAAAATTTATCTAAAAAACTACATTACTGCTGAATCAGACGGATGAATTTTAGGAGGATACGCCTTTTTTTGATTCCATTATATCGTCGCTTTAGGAATTTCTTTAAGTGCTACGCATTTAAGTGATTTAACTTTAACTATTATTGCAAATATTTATTGATCAATTTTCAATAATATTTATAAAACATATTATGTTATTTTTACAAATAAACACCTCAATACTGATCAAATGACTCGTCTTATGATTTTACATTATTTTACACCTTGATACTATCTTTACTTAATCCAACTTCACGTTTTATTTTGTCACGAATCTTGAGATTCCGATAGCGGAGAATCGACTTATGAAGATAAATCCGGTTCTTATATTTCTTGATTTTATGATGCTTTTTTAAAAGAAATTCAAGATGCTTGATATTGAACAATGTTCGTTTTTATATATTTTTGATTACATCATTTTAATCCCGCTACAGTTAATTATTTTTTTTTCGAACGTTGAAACATTGCCGAATTGGATGAAATTCGTTTTTATGGAGTAGCCCCTCACTGATATTTTAGACCTTTAATGGGTTTACTTGTTATCTCTCCTACGCATTATGAAGGATTAATGTGAATGGGTCTTTTTTTTGTTTTATTAGCCTTTTTACCTATTATCTATAACTGATACAATACCTTCAATAAACACATTCCTGCAATTCCTATGCAAAATTCTTTAATCCAAACCTCTGCTTTTATTATTTTTATGATGTCTCTTTTTTGCAGCGCTAGCATGTTACCTTGCGGAAGATATTATTATGAACCTGAAGGAGGTTACGTAGGTAATCCTTGAGTAAAATTTTCTTATCAATATATTTATATATATTTAGCTTGATTTGTCCATCATTTAGATTTAATCGATCATCACTTATTCCAATTTTTTCAAATTTTTTCTAAAAAATGTTTAAAATTTTATCATATTCACAATCCTGAATCCGAAACTGCTGTTTCCAAATTTTCTAGCTACAATATTAATAAAAAAAATTATTATAATTTAGTATTTAATAATAAAGTATATTCTATTAATTTAAATACTAAATATCGCTAATATTTTTAAAAATTAAAATATTTTTATTTTAACTAACGGTAAGTATAGTTCAATTGGTAGAACAGTGGATTGTGGCTCCAAAGGTTGAAGGTTCAAGTCCTTCTTCTTACCCTTTGCAATTTTTATTTTTTAAAATTTATAATCGTATTACTTTCAATATTCAAAATTTACATTCCGAATTAATTAAAAATTTCCTAATAAAAACTTTTTTTTTCAAAAAATATTTTAAATTAAATGATTTAATTTGACAAGAAGGTTTACTTTTTGACTTTTTACAAAAAAAAACTATCGATAATTGAATTAAAAAATTTTTAATTTTTTCAGCTTATTTATTTAATGAACGATTAGTCTTTGATAAAATAGTTAAATTTTTTATTAATTTAGTCATTATTCCTTTTCAAAAAATTTTTATTTTTGAATATTTCAATATATCAAATTTATTGTTTATTAATATTTTTTTTTTTTTTTTAATATTTTTTTTTTTAATATTTTTTTTGTTTTTTAAATTAATTTTCTAAATTTAAGAATATGAGCGAGTTTGCTTTAATTATTGCGTTTCTGTCTATTTTATTGACACTTTTTGTAGTTTTAACAGAAAGAAAATTTTTAGCTTATGCGCAACGAAGAATGGGTCCCGCAATTATGGGCCGAAATGGAGCTTTTCAAATCGCACTCGATTTGGTAAAATTATTAACAAAAGAAATTTTTTTAATCCCACGACCTAGCACAGCTTTAGCGCCTATTTTTTTAGCCCTGTTGTACTCGACACAATTAGTTTTTTCACAAAACTTTATATGAGGACCGTCTATCTTTTTATTTCAAAGCGTAGATTCTTTAATTTTGTTTCACTTAGTTTTAGTTTTATTTAGTAATATTTTTTTTGTTTTAGTAGGTTTTATCAGTCAATCTCGATACGCTATTATAGGTACAGTAAGAGCTTTAGTACATGTAATCTCCTTAGATATATTTGTTACTGTACTTTATTCTTTATTAGTTTTTAGTGCGCAATCGGCAAATTTCCATGATTTCGCTAACACACAAAACTTGTATTGATTTTTTTTTTTGTACAGTCCAGCTGCGTCAGCGTTTATTGTTTTATTATTATTGGAGTCTAAAAGAACTCCTTTTGATCACGCAGAAACTGAATCCGAAGTTGTCGCTGGATATGCTGTGGAATACAGTGGGCCTATGCTATTAATGTTTTATTTGGCTGAATATTTACATCTGGTTATTTCTTCAGTTCATTTCGTTATTTTTTTTTTTGGAGGTTGATGAAGCCTAAAATTCTTTTTTTTTTTACCGCCTATTTTTTCTATTTCGCACGATGTTTCTTTTTGAAATGAATTATTTAATAATTATAACAGAAATTTGTTTTTTTAATAATAATTTTTTTTTTAAAGAATTTATTTTTAATAATTTTTTTTTTGTTGATCATTTAAGCTTATTTTTTTTTTTATTTTTTCAATATTACTCGTAGTATAACAAATTCTATTGTTTTAATTTTTGTTTTTTATAAACATTACTATTTAACTTTTTTAAATTGATTTTTAAATATTTTTATAAAAATATTATTTTGAAATTTTTTTTTTTTAGATTTAATTTTTAAATTAAACCTAAACGATAGTTTTTTAAATTATTTTTCATTGTTTTGGATAAACGTTTGGTATTTAAATATTTTTTTTTTTATTTTATTACTAATATTTTGTTTTAATTATTTTAAAATTTTTTATTTTATTTTATTTTATTT
>LASS02019142.1:0-29518 GCA_001272975.2 Laurentiella sp. PUJRC_G5 | reverse complement strand
CCCAAAACCCCATTAAGAATAATACTGATTGATATTAATGATTATAAAATTATAATATTAATAAATTAATAAATTAATAAATTTTATTAATAAGAGCCAATAGAATTGCGAGATTTTCCCATGTATAGGTTTAGAGCAGTCTTGATAAATAAAGTTAAAATTATTATAATAATTACTAACTATTCTATAATGTCGATATTCTTAAAACCACATAGAATAAAGTCCAATCGGGCTAATTCAATGTATACTTTTGAGAGAACCCACACTTTGGTTCTCTCTTTTATACTTTCACTTCTGTACTGCAACTTTGTACATTGTAAGTTTAGTTTTCTAAACTAGATGAATCTACCATTAAAGATCATCATCTATTTTATCTAAAAATTACCTTATTTATTAAACAAATCTTTGCTATTAACAGTCATTTATCTTTCCTGTAGGTGTTCCTGCTCCACCTAGTCCACCCCTCTGGGTCAGCTATGTGTCCAGCAAGATCAATGTGCAATGGACTGCAGTTTCAGGAGCGATGACTTATCAAATTAGATATACAGATCAGGTAATTATTGATCTATAAATACCATTCTACCTATATAGGCTGGAGTAATTAGTACCCCTGTGAGTATTGCTGCACCTACTACTACATCATCAATAGATTGTTCAGGAACAGGTAATAACTCAAATCCCCTAATAATTACACTATAGATGATGGCAGATAACTCTTTGTGTAACTTAGATACATCACAACTGCTTTATAAACATCTGATTGGAGTATTCCAGTTACCTTCATTTGTGCTAACTTTCCTGTTGCTCCAGCAGCACCCACTTCAGAAATAGCAAGATAGGATCTCATAATAATAGATTGGGTACCTCCGACTTCAGATGGTGGAAGTCCTATTCTAGGTTACTAGCTTTATATGAAATTAGCTGCCTCTGCTTCTTATACTTTGGTCTACGACGGAAGTCAAGACCCTGCAACGAAATAAGTCTACATTACTTCTTTCAATAATGCACCCCTAGCAGCTGGTAGCTATAACTTCGTAGTTAGAGCTTTTAATTGGGTAGGTAAAAGTGCTGATTCTTCTGCTCTTACTTTGGTTCTGCCAACTAAAGTCAAAGCCTCTGCTACTTAGGTAACAGGAATCGGTATTTCTACTATTGCTGCTAATGTAGATGCTATAATCAATGTATAAGCCTATGATGAGAATGGGGTTGCAAGAACAACTGGAGGAGATATTTTCTATGTACATATCATGGATAGATGCTAATTGAATAGCAACTTCTATTGTTAAGAAAATAGTCTTTCTTCTTCTATACTAAAACCACCTCAAATGAAATTGATGACTGATAATAATGATGGCACCTATTCATTAACCTATCAAGTTAGACTGGATGGACTAGCCACTGTTGATGTACTGGTGATGAATCAAGGTGGTTTCTATGCTGAATACTTCAATAATGCCTTTCTTGATGGAGTACCAGCTATAACAAGAATAGATAACTACATAAACTTTGATTGGGGTCTTGGACTAATCACTAATGATGTTGCTGATTTCGTCAGTATTAGATGGTTCGGTAAAGTTCTTGCCCCAGCTACAGAAGAATTCACTTTTATCCTCCATGCAGACGATGGAATTAGATTCTATTTGGATGGAGTGATGCTCATAGATAGATGGGATCTTTGTTGCGAGGATGTGACAACCACAGTAAGTCTGGTATAGGGACAATTCTACGATATAATGCTAGAGTATAAGGAATATTAAGAAGAAGCATATGTAAGTTTGTCTTGGACTTCACTCTCTAAACCTAAGCAAATCATCTCTCCAGTTTATATTTACCATCCATAGAGAGTAGCTAGTAGTCCATACAATATAGTTATTAACTTTGGTCCATCTATTCCTGCTTAATGTACTGCATCAGGAGATGGACTGACAACTGCAACTGCAGGAAAACTCTCTTATGTTTATATTCAATCTAGAAATTCTATCGGAAACATAATAGATAATACAAATGATAACTATGAACTATACTTCTAGGGACCTAATGGAGGTTTAACTGGTGAATTTTATGTCACTGGAATCTATCATTCTAATGGTCTCTACTTAGCATAATATGTGCCCTACTTATCAGGAACTTATACACTTTACATTACTTTATTAGGTTTACCAATCAAGAATTCTCCTTGGAAAGTAACAGTATCTCCAGGAGAAATTGATGCTACTAAGTCCATAACAACTCTTGGAGCAGCCCCCTTATCCTCAGTAGCAGGTATGACTAAATACTTCACGATCAGTACATTTGACATGTATTCTAACAAATAAGTTCAATCATTTAATGATACTAATGTTACCATAATTGCTAAGTATGTTGATAACTCTCAATATACATCACCTTTGGGATTATCTGATATTACTAACTGGCCCTAGATATATGGTAAAGATATATCAGGCATAGCATCAGATAATAAGGATGGAACTTACAATGCATAGATTACTATTTACAGAGCAGGTAAATTTGCATTAAGTATAAAGATAAATGGAATTGATGTCATGAATTCTCCATATACTCAACCAACTAGTGATTACTTATACATTACTCCAAGTGATATATATGCACCTAATTGCTTGACTTATCAATTAGTTACTACTTTTACAGCTGGAGTAACAACGACTTTTCAAATATAAGGAAGAGATTTTTACTCGAATAACATTAAGACCTTATTGGCTACTGCGATTACTGATTATAAACTAGAAATAAGATATCTCTCAAATAATGTTATTACTTCAGGAACAATTATTGATTCACCCTCTCAAACTGGAGTCTTTACTGTATCATTCACACCTACAAAAGCAGGCTCTTATTTACTTTACCTATAATTCAATGGTCTTAATGTCGATTAATCACCTTATTCTATTACTGTAAACCCTGGTACTACCACATCTGCTGTGGCATGCACACATACACTAACTAATAAAACATTCTTAACTGGCAATCACCTAAGATTCAATATTGAAGCCCGTGATTAATATGGTAACTTAAGATCTGCTTCAATATTAGAGATATTTACTGTCACATTAACTAGTACAACTAGTGGTACTTCATCTACTTTAACAACTACATCGAATAACAATGGAACATATCTGGTTGATTATCTACTTTAAACTGCTGATGTATATAATCTCAACATTAAGTTTGGTACTACTGATATTAGTGGATCACCTGTTACAAATATAATTGTCAATGTAGGATTAGTACAAGCTAAATATAGTTTACTAACAACTTCATATACTCCAGCTACTGCTGGCTATATAAACTTATTTAGGATTTAAGCTAAAGATATTTATTCAAACACTGTTGTTGAAACTAATGAATACTTCGAATTCTAGATTCTTAATACAGCTACTAATTAAATAACTCTTGCTAACATTACATATTTGTTCTCACTATATGAAGCTACCTTTACTTTGATTTAAGCTGGTTCTTATTCAAGTATTATCAGATTAATCTAGAAAGGAGGTTTAAGAGCAGTTTATTATAAATCAATTGATTTCCATTACCCAGTATAACTCTTGAATATTTATAATCACTCAACTGGCTATTACTTTACTTAAATAGATAGTCAGATTAACTTTGATATTGGATATTCACCCATTCTCTCTCCTAATTATCCCTCTTAATATTATTCAGTTGAATGGACTGGCTTTGTTAAAGCCCCTTCAACTGAAACATATAGAATATCAATTGATACATTCAATACATCACAGGTATAATTGTACTTAAATGGTACATTATTGATAAAGAATGATTTCAACGGAGTTGGTTCTTCTAATATGTACACTGACATTGATTTCATTAAAGATACATATACGACTATACTATTACGTTTTGCTGAGAAACTTGGACCGACTAAACTAATCTTATATTGGGAGAGTGATTCTAGAGATGTTTAGATTATTCCCAGCGATTATTTGTACAATAAATTAAATAGTTAAAATACTCCATTCTTATTCACAGTTATCCCAGACATCACTAATTCCACTACAACAGGATTGATTAATAATGACTATTAGATTGCTTTAGTTGGTATACAAGAAACTTTGACTTTATATGCTAGAGATAAATTTGGTAACAAATAGAATCATTAGAGTGATGCATTTTAAATCATAGTAACATAAGTGTTAAGTGGTACTACATCTACTGTAACTTTGACTCCAGTTTATAATGGAGAATATCAAATAAAATATACCTTGAATGTTGCTGGCAATTATACGATGACAATCAAAGTGTAACCAAATGGGGTAGGTTCATTCTACCCATTATCAACTTCACCATTTACTATATAATGTATTGTTTCAACAACAGATCCATCGAAGACTACAATGATAGGCACTGGTACTACCAATGCTGTAGCTGGTATAGTTGGAACATTCACAGTAACTTTATTTGATTCAGGAAACAACTAAAGAACAAGTGGAGGTGACAGTGTTAAAGTAACAATTGGAACTATTACCCAGATTGAAATTTTTGACAATAATGATGGCACTTACAAAGTACAGTATCTTATCAAAGACGCATCTGTTACTTATACTATTCAAGTTGTAGTGAATGGAGATACAGCAAATAAGAAAACAAGTACATTAACAGTAGTAGCAAATATTCCAGATCCTTCAAAGTCAACCCTAACTGCAACCTCACCTATTGCAATAGATGTCTCAGCAACTTATTCAATCTAAGTCTATGATAGTTATCTCAACCCAGTCAAAGTTTAGTAAAATATCCTTTCAGTAGTGGAAGGATAAGGTACTCAATTATATTTCACTGTTACAGTCACTGCTTTAACATTAGGTTAATACAATATAATATTCACTATTCCAAGTGGTCCTACTTCAACTAAATGCGGACTATATAGTTTCTCTGCTTATTACCTTTTGTAAGGTGGACTTGTCGGCAAATACTATACAAATAAGTGGTTCTCAGGTACACCCTTTGCTACTTAAGTTGATGCTTAGGTTAATATGAAATGGGGTACTGGTTATATTATTCCTAATGTTGCATAAGATTATGTGAGTATTGAATGGAATGGATTCCTACTTCCCACTTACTCAGAGTCATATATATTCTATGCAGAAGCAAATGATGGGATTAGACTATATGTTAATAACTAACTAATCATTGACAGTTTAATTGATTCTACCTCTGATACTGATACTCATTTAGTCACTTCAACTTCTATAACTTTAAATGCTGGCAAATTGGTACCAATCAGAGTTCTTTACTATGAAACAACTGGAATAGCAATGGTCTCATTGTTTTGGAAAAGCACAACTTAGACGTAATAAGTTATTCCATCAAGTGCTTTCTATTATAAATAATCAGAGACACCAATAGCAGGTAATAGCTTTATGATTACTGCTTAAGATGAACCTATGAATCCTACTGGACTAGCTTAAAGTGATTCCACTACTTATTCAGCCAATAGTATTAGCATTAAATGGTCTTCACCTACTGATACTGGATGTTTAAGTATTATTGATTACAAAATATAAACTTATAATGGGTTAACTTGGGTTGATTCAACAACTAGTATAACCAATACATATGGAACAGTCACTGGACTAACAGCAGGAACTGCTTATTAATTAAGAGTTTTGGCAAGAAATTCGTTAGGATATGGTTTACCTTCATCAAGTATATCACTAATTCCTGCAATATTACCATTAGCTCCAGCAACAATCACATTAACTGCTTATGGTCCAAACTATTTAACTCTTACCTGGTCAGTTCCTACTAACACAGGCACTGGTGGAACCATAACACCTATAACTAATTATCTACTTTAAGTAAATGAAAACTTTGGCACAACTGGATTTGTAAGTCTGACAGAGTAAACTTCAACTACTTTCACTCATTAGAATCTTATTATGGGTCATTCTTATACTTATTAAGTGAAAGCTTAAAACTTCCTAGGTTATGGATCATTCAGTTCCTCTTTTACCTTTACACCCATTGATGTCCCTGCTAAACCTCCTAGACCACCTTATAATTTACCACTTAGTACGACAAGAACCACTATATTTATTTAGTATGATGCACTTATAAACACTGGAGGGTCTCCAATAACTCAATACAATATTTATGTTGATGATGGTCATGATGGAGCTTTCTCTGGTCCTTATGCAAATGGTTTACTAACAACCTATAATACAGCATCTCTAAGTTTAACTACTGGTTTGACTTATAAGTTTAAGTATTCAGGAAAGAACCTTGCTGGAGAGGGCCCTCTCTCAGATGAAGTAGCTATACTTATGGCCGTAGTCCCCACTGTGCCAACCAGCTTTTAAAGAATCGATAGTACTATCTTATCTGCAGGTTAAATTCGTGTGTCATGGAGTCTTCCTACGGATAATGGAGGTACACCAGTTACTGGATATAAACTTTATCTAGATGGCGTACTACAATATGATGGTAGCACTCAATCTAGTGTAGTTCAATATACTCTGAACAATTTAAGTGTGGGTAGAACTTACTCTGTATCTGTAAGTGCTGTCAATAAAGCTGGTGAAGGTCCACAAGCAACCTTATCTTTAGTTGCAGCCAGTGTACCCTCAAAGATGTAAGTACCTGCACTATCATCAGCAACATCAACTAGTATTACTATTTAATGGAGTGCACCTAGTTTCGATGGTGGATCAGCTATAACAGGGTATGCTCTCCGCAGAGATGATGGACCATTAACTGATTTCTAAACTTAAGTAACTACTTCTTTAACTACATACACATTCAGTGGATTAAGCAACACTAAATAAATATATAGATTTGAAGTAGCTGCTATCAATAGTATTGGTTAAGGAGCTTGGTCTGAAGCTATCAGTTATTATACTGCTGATGTTCCAGGTGATCCAACTTCTTTCAGTGTTGTTTCTCAAAGTTAAGCATCAATTACTCTTTCATGGGTAGCCCCATCTTCAAATGGTGGATGCAATATAGAAGGTTATCGTATTTAGATGGAAGACATTTTCAATCCAGGTATGTAGATTGTCTATAATGGTATTACACTCCCAACAATCACTTAGTTTACAATTTCCTATCCAAATATTTAACCTAGTAAATACTACAAATTCCTTTTGTAAACTAAGAACTGTGGTAGATATTCTGTAGGTGCAACACTCACAGTTGCTAGTGCTTCAGTTCCTTCTAAGATTCCTTATTCACCTACAGTCTTATCCTATGATAGTTCTACTGCAATGACTATTCAATGGATCATGCCATTATCAAATGGAGGTTTTGCTCTATAAAGCTATAAGGTTTATTTAAACAATGGTGTGGTTGCTACCTTATAACCAACTCAGAATACTTATCAACTAACTGCGCTTACTTAAGGGTCTTCATATAAGATTTAAGTTTCTTCTGTTAATGAAGTAGGGGAGAGTACTCTTTCAGATTCAATTAATGTGTTATTTGCTAATGTCCCATCAGCACCTGCTACTCTTACACTTACCTCTACATCCTTGCCATCTATAACAGCAGTTTGGACTGCACCCTCGTCTACTAATGGCGATGCAGTGAAAGGCTATAAACTCTACATAGATGATGGGTAAGGAGGTGATTACACTTTAGTATATGATGGTTCTACATTTGCAAATATCTATACTTATACAATTGGAGCTGATTATGTTTAATGTGGAGTTACCTATAATCTTTAAGTATCAGCAATTAATTCTGCAGGTGAAAGCACTCGCAAATAAGCTTAGATTAGAGTGGGCTAAGTACCTACTGTTCCATAGAATCTAAAAATGGCTGCTGTGACCCCATCAGTGTCTTTAACCTTGAATTGGAATCCACCCCTTGATAATGGATGCTTGCCTATCATTTAATATACACTCAGTAAGAATAATGTTGATCTCTCCGCAGTATTATCACCTGATTCAACTACTTATACTGATAGTATTACTACTGGTGGAACTATAGGTACATCTATAACATACAAATTAAAGGCAATTAACTATGCAGGAGCTTCACCCTACACTGAAGACTTAGTTGTAGTAGTGGGATAAGTACCTAATGCTCCCGCAAATCTAAGAATTACATCATAAACTTAATAGTCTGTAGTTAATATTGCTTGGGATGCTGATGTTGCCATTACCAATAATCCTGCTACTTTAGGATATAGAGTATATCTTGACGATCAAAGTGGTAATGGGCCTAAAGTGGTATTAGATACAACTTAGTATGCTTTGACAACAGTGGCTTCGATTAAGAATCTATAAGTAGGTAAAACTTATATTGCAACAGTGAAAGCAGTAAATACTATTGGTGAAAGTGCAGCAAGTTCTGCACTCACTATAAATGCTGGTACTGTACCTTCTAAGATTACAGGTGTTACCTATGTTTCATCAACAACTACTTCAATCTCATTTAAGTGGAACAATCCAGATTCAAATGGAGGTCTTCCAATTACTAAGTTTATAGTCTACCTTGATGTTGGACAAACAGGAACACCTACTTCAACTATCATAATATCAGATCCTAATCAAAACTACTATACTACAACCACTGCTCTAACTACTGGAGCTTTAGTTGATGTTCAGATAACTGCTTGGAATGTTAATGGAGAAAGTTAGAAATCTGACATTCATACTTTCTATGTTGCTACTGCACCTGCAACACCTAATGCACCCACAGAAACAATGATTTATCTATTAAATGGTTATGAAAGAAATGAAACTGCCATTCAAGTTTCATGGATTGCACCTTCTAATAATGGAGCTCCCATTACTGGTTATAAACTTTATATGGCTGAGAATGCTAACTAATACTATTTAATCTATGATGGCACTGGCAGATCAGATATTCTTACTTATACATAAACAACAGGAATAACTAAATCATCTTACTATAAATTCAAAGTATAAGCAATTAATGCAGTGGGAGCTTCTGCTTAATCTTCAGCATTAACCTCATTTGCAGCAGTTGTACCTACAATTCCCTTGAACTATACAATGGTAACTTCAGCATCAGGTACCATTACTGTTTCATGGTTAGCTCCACTTCATGATGGAGGTTCATCCCTTACTGGTTACTATTTGTATTATAAACTATCAACTGATACTTCTTTCACAAAGACAAGTATTATATCATCTACTGCAACATCATACATACTTGGTAGTTTAACAGCAGATAAATAATATGCATTGAAGATGACGGCTGTTAATATCAAGGGTGAAAGTGTTTATACTGGAATTATCTATCAGTATGCTTCTGCAGTACCAACTACTCTAACTGCACCTACTATTGTATCTGGAACAAGAACTGATTACTCAGTTGATATACAATGGAGTGCACCAGGAACATCAACAACTACAGTAATAGGATATAGACTTTACATTAATGCACCTAATTCTAATCAATCTCCTAACATCTTAGTCTATGACGGAGCAGCAGTTCCATCTATACTTAAAACAACATTATACAATCTCATAAGTGGATAGAATTATTTAGTTGGTTACTAAGTTCTTAATAGAGCTGGATGGAGTGCATTAAGTCCTACATTAAACTTAGTAGCTGGAAAATTACCAGCACCCCCAGCTAAAGCCCCATCACTTATATCATCATCATCTACTCAAATACAATTCTCTTGGATACCAACAATTGATATTGGTGGAGCAGCTAAACTAGATAATTACAATATTTACAGTGGAACTACTTTGATAACGTCAGTTAGTTCTTCTACTTTATCATATACTTATACTTCTGTCACAGCAGGTTCAAGTTACCAGATATCTATTTCAGCAGTGACAGCAATCGGAGAAGGTGCTAAATCATTAGTGAGTACATTCTGGGCTATTAATACACCTTCAGCACCAACGGTTTCAGTCTTGTCAACTTCTCGGGATTCATGTCAAGTAAGTTGGACTGCAGTTACTCCTCCAACTAATTCACTTATCACTGGTTATGTTATCCTTATTGATGATGGTAAAGATGGTCCATACAAAGTTGCATATAATGGGGTTAACAATCCTTCAATACTTACTTATAATGTACAAAACTTATAATCTCAAACAACCTATAAGATACTTGTGTATGCAATTAACAAAGCTGGCAATGGTGCTAATTCGACTTAAGTTACATGTTTTACTGCAACAATCCCTGGTTAACCAGGAACTCCTTAATTGGTTTCATCAAGTTCTTCCAGCATATAAGTTAAATGGGATCCTGCTTATGATGATGGCGGATCACCCTTGAAGCAATATCAACTTTATATGGATGAAGTGGAAGGGCTAGGTGTATAGAATATTGAGAATTGGGTATTGATATATACTGGAAATGGTTTAACATTCAATAAGAACAGTGGATTGCAACCAAAGTATAGTTACAGATTCAAGGTAACAGCTGTAAGTGAATAAAATCTATAGAGTGTTTTCTCAAACGTTGCTGAGTTCATTGCTGCTTCTTTACCTTCTACAATAACATTTCCCACTAATCCCTTTACTTCAATCACAAAGACAAGTATACAGATAACTTGGAATAAACCTACAATCATCTCTACCACTGATTTACCAATTAACACTTATAGAGTCTATTGGGATGAAGGTTTCAGATCATCTGGAGACTACTCTTTACTTGCTGAAATCTAATCTTATGACCAGAACTTCTACACTGCTACCAATCTAGTTATGGGTAAGCTATATAAGTTCTAAGTTTCAGCTGTGAATGATGTAGGAGAAGGTTCTCTTTCTACAGAAATATCATCTTATGCTATGTCATCCCCAGGTTAACCTTCTCAACCTACAGTCCTTTCATCCATTAAAGCATCTTCAACTACAGCTACTTTAACTCTTGGGTGGAATGCTTTACTTGACACTGGTGGTGTTCCACTAACTGGTTATAAGTTATATCAAATGAGAGTAAGTACTGGTACATCAACATTAGCTTATGATGGATCAAACAACCCTTAGATAGTTCAGGCAACAATCACTGGATTAGTATTGAATGAAGACTATTAATTCTGGGTAACTGGATTGAACCCACAAGAAGGTCCATCTAGTGATATATTAACTGCTAGAGCTGCTGGATTACCGTATGCACCAGGTGCTGTAACAGAAGTTGCTAATTCAAGAACTGGTACAAGTATAGGGCTTTAATGGGTTGCTCCTACAAGTGATGAAGGTTCACCGATTATATCATACACCTTAGTTAAAGTGACTGAAAATCAAGATGATGAAGTAGTTTTCTATGGCACTTTATTGACAACTGTAGTGACTGATTTATAAGCAGGAGAAGAGTATACTTTCAGAGTAAAAGCAACTAATTTAGTGGGTGATGGCGCCTGGTCTAATCTCTATTAATTCCTCATCGTAGACAAACCAAGTGAACCACTAAACTTAGTTGTTCTATCCTATGATAATACCTATGTATCATTCAGCTGGGAACAACCAGTGTATAATGGAGGATAGGCTTTGTCTGGATTCAATATCTACAGACAAGACTGCTCTGACTCTGATAATGACCCTGTGCTTCTCACTAGTGTACCTGCCTCACAATTCTCATATACTGATTCAACTGTAATTGGTGGTCAACTATTTTGCTACACTGTAACAGCTTATAATGCTCTAGGTGGTGAAAGTGATCCAAGTATTCATCTGCAAGTATTGCCGATTAATATTCCATCAGGTCTAACTGCACCCACATTAGTTACAACTACATTAAATTCTTTGACAGTTTAATGGCTACCACCAACATCAAATGGTAACTCAGAAGTCTAACGCTACATTCTCTCAATGAAAGCAGAGTACGAATCAACCTATAGAGAAATATATTCAGGAAAGAGTACTAGCTATACAGCTACGCTTTTAAATACAGGGTTTAACTATCAATTCAAAGTCAGAGCTGTTAATGCAGCTGGCTAGAGTGCTCTTAGTGCAGCATCTAGTTCATTTATCACTGCACTTACACCATCTGTGCCTTTAAATTTGGATTTAGTAAGTAGAAGTGATACTGCAATAACGTTCAAGTGGGATGCTCCAGTAACCAATGGAGGACTGTCTTTATAAGGATATAAGATATACATGGCAGCAGGAAGTGGAGCATATTCTGAAGTTACTAGTGCACCTAGTAAGACCAATCCAACCATTACTTAACATACTTAGTCTACTGGAATTATTGCTGGCTATTCTTATAAGTTCAAGGTATCAGCTTATAACTCAATCGGAGAAAGTCTTTAAACTGATTACATCTATGTTATTGCAGCTGATCTTCCAGAAGCTCCAGTTAATCCACCAACTATTACAGCCATTACTCAGACTTCAGTAAGTATCACACTTGCAAGTATTCCTATTGCTGATAATGGTGGTTCAGTTATCACTGGCTATATTGTTTTAATTGATGACGGTCTTGGTGGTTCATTTACTTAAGTCTAAGACTCAATGAATACTCAACTTACCATCAGCAACCTGAAGAGTGGCAGAACATATCGCATTAAGTATGCTGGGAGAAACATTGTTTATGATTAAAACAATATGTTTGATTGCGATTCTATCAGATATAGTCCAAGTGCTGAAGCACTTACAGCAGTGAATCCATCAACACCCTTAAATCTATTGAAGAATCCTACTCTTAGATATAAAGATCAAATTGTTGTGTAGTGGGATGCCCCTGCAAGTAATGGTGGCTCACCTTTAATATACTACATTCTAGGGATTACAGATGTTAGTACCTCCACTGAAACAACAGTCACACTTTCTTCATCAGCTAATAGCTACACTTTTACTGGACTATCACCAGGCAAATAATACTAGATTAGAATTAGAAGCTAGAATCTTATTGGTTTATCTGATTGGTCTGATTAGATCTCTACATTTGCAGGTATAGAACCAGTAAGACCTGGACTCATTAGATTCACTGATTCAACTAGAAATACTTTAGATATAGAGTGGGATCAATTACTTGGAGATGACACTGGTGGTACTGCTACCAATCCTATTGCAATTACATCTTATGACTTGTATATGGATAATGGATACAATGGTGATTTCTACTTAGTAGTTTCATAAGCAACCAAAACTTATACAGTAGAGTATTTGACTCCTGGATTGATGTATAGATTTAAGCTTAATGCATAAAATGCAATAGGTTATTAAAGCGATTTCTCAACAATCTAATACATGATGAGTGGCACGAGTCCCTCATCTCCTGGAGCGCCAATCTTGATTTCCTAATCTTCTGAACTCATTCATTTCTATTGGAATGAACCTTTTGATAATGGTGGCACTTCTATTACATCTTATGAGATCTCTATTCTTAGGTATAGTGACTCTACCTAAATATCAGTCACTGTAATCAACAGTAATGAATACTCTTTCTCTACAAGCGAGGGCCTTATTGCTGGCCAAGATTACAGAATCAAAGTGCGAGCCACTAACTTTATCACTGAATACTTTAGCCTCTATGGGGGACAATGGAGTCCAACAATAACCTTTTACTCTAGTGAACTTCCATATAGTGCAGTGGGACTCACCTACACTGGATTAACTAAGACAGGTGCTACTATACAGTGGAATCTACATACATCTGCACAAGCCAAAGGATATTCAACTTCTGATCTTATCTACATACTGCAGATGGATGATTGTAGAAATGGAGCTTTCTCAAATACACTGTTGAAAACAACTTCATTGACAAGCTACACAATATCAAGTATTACCCCAGGAACTATATGCAGATTCAGAATGAAAGTACAAAACAATATTGGCTTTAGTCCTTATACTGATATTCTTACAGTTTAATTTGCTTAGACTCCTGGAGCACCAGTGGCTCCAACATTTGTAGACCGCTCTGGAGGAGATGCAACCATCGGACTTACTCCTTACATTCAGATAGCCTGGGATGAGCCATATGATAATGGTGGCATACCCATTCTAGGTTACAAAGTAGATGTGTCTTAAGATGCAGGTACTTATCAATTACTTTATGATGGCTCTACCAATCCATACTTGAAGACCTATAAATTCCAAGGCTTGACTGCTGGTTCTTCTTACAACTTTAGAGTATATGCTAGAAATGATAAAGACTATTCAAGTGCAAGTAGTGCTCTTACCGTAATTGCTGCAACTATGCCACCTTAGATGGATCCACCTACAATTACTTCAGTTGATGACACAACATAAAGCATTATTTTATCATGGACTACTCCTTCATTAACAGGTGGTTCGGCCATCACTGGATATTATTTGCAAATCAATAATGGTTACAATACTAGTTTTGTTCAGCCAGGAACATTAATTAATGTAGGAACTAATACATATACCTATTCAGGGTTAGTTTTAGGAGCTACATACAACTTTAGAATAGCTGCAATTAACATCTTGTTAACTACAAATTTCTTCCCAGGAGATTCAATAAACTTCTCAGATACAATATCACAGATAGTTGCAAATGTTCCTTCATAAATAACCACTTTTGCTTAATAAAACTTTGACTATGAGAAGGGAAAGAATAAGCTTATTTGGAATGCCCCATAATTGAATGGTAGTCCTATCAAATACTATACTATTACCAAAGATGTAGGAAATGGTGTGTACTATCCAATTTACATAGGAAGTGATACTAACTTCACTGATACTAAATTAATACCTGGTCAATCATACAATTATAAGATCTATGCTACTAATGGAGCTGGTGATGGACCTGTTTCCAATACTCTTACTGCTATTGCCGGTTCTTTGCCAGGAAAGATATAGCCTGTATCAATCTTACTATAGTCATAGACTTAATTAGAGATAGGTTACTAATCACCTGAAGACACAGGAGGTTTAGCTATTACATCTTACAAGGTTATCTTTGAAAATGCAGATTACATTTATCAGCCTGAAGTTGATAATGGTTTAGTACTAACATACTCTAAGACAATAAATTAACCAGGTAATGAAGGAAAGTATTATAGATTCAAAGTAGCTGCTGCGAATATCTTAGGTACTGGTGAATATAGTGATGAAGCACAATTAATGGCTGCTAATGCTCCTGGTACTCCTAACTTAACTGCTATCGACAGTTCTAGAACATTAACTTCAATTGTTCTTAAGTTTACTCCGAACTCCAATAATGGAGGATCTAGTATTATTGGCTATGAACTCTACAGAGATGAAGGAGTCGCTGGTAGTCCTTATACTTTGATTTATAATGGAACTGGTTAACCTGAAATTATCAATTATGAAGTGGATGGATTAATTACAGGTCTCACTTATAGATTTAAGTTATTTTCTAAAAATACTATCTTTTCATCAACTAATCCTGGCACTTTGACTTTACTTATAGGTACAGTACCAGATAGCCCATCTAAGCCTGCATATGTAGGTTCAGATTATACAGCTTAAAAAATTTCAATCTCTTGGTTAGCACCTAGCTATAATGGTGGAAATCCTATTACAGCATACTACCTTTGGATTGATGATGTTGCAGGAAATTGGCCATCAAACCCAAGTGTTACTTACACTACACTCACTACTCTTAGTTATCAATTTACTGGACTCACAGGTAGTAAAACTTATGGAATAAGAATCTAATCAGTTAACGCTATAGGTGCTTCTGAATACTCTGATACTTCTTATTATGTTTGCGCTAATGTTCCTAATGCACCTAGTTAGCCAACATTAGAATCTTCTTCAAAAACTTCAATTACGATAGCTTGGAATGCTATAACATCAGCAAACACAGGTGGTTCTGCAATAACAGGATATAGAGTTTACATGAATGATCTCCTTTCAGATTAATGGGAACTTGTATATGATGGTTCAAACTATCCATCAACTCTTACATTCTAAAAGATTGGATTAGCTCCAGGCAGATATTATAGATTCAAAGTTACAGCTTTAAATGCTGTCGGAGAAAGTAATCCAAGTACTGAGAATTCATTCATAGCTGCTGATTACCCAAGTGCACCTTCATAACCTTCACTGGTTGCTTCAAATTCTACTTCTGTCTAAATAAGTTGGTAACCACCTACCGATAATGGTGGTGCTACTATTACTGGCTATCAAATCTTCTATAAGAAATCTACTTAGGATGAAACATCATGGACTTAAGTGGGAACAACAGATATCAACACTCTAACATTTACTCATAACTTGTTAACTGGCACAGATGATGTGTAATATAAAGTAAGAGCTGATTCAAATAAAGGATATGGAGCATTTTCAATAAGAAATACTTTCATTTTAGCATCAACTCCTATAATTTCTACTGCACCAATTAAGGTTAGTTCATCTAAATATTCTATCACTGTAAGTTGGAGTCTAACAGATAATGGTGGTTCACCTGTTCTTGGATACAAACTATATCAAAGTAATGTTACTACAGGAGGAGAGTATCTTATATATGATGGAAGTAGTATATCTACAGTTACTAGTTTCACATAAACAGGTCTTGTACCTGGTAATGTTTATTAATTTAGAGTAAGTGCTTTGAACCGAGTTGGAGAAGGGTCATTAAGCCCTTATAGTATAAAAATTAAAGCTGCGAACATACCAGGGAGACCTAAGACACCTCATTACTTGAGTTCCGCTGCTAAATCTATAACTATAAGATGGAATGATGTTGAAGATAATGGTGGTTCACTTATATAATATTACCAGATTTATACAGATAATGGAAGTTTATCATCAATCTTTTACTATGTTGATAGAACATCAGAATTAACCTATACTCTAGATGCAAATACATTAACTAATTATACGACTGGAAATCTATATAGATTTAAGATAACAGCTGTTAATGAAATAGGTGAAAGTCTCTAAAGTAATGAAGTAAGAATAGCCTTAGCAGCATTACCAGATGCCCCCAACAAACCTTATGTTGACATTGATAAATCTACTTTGACTTCACTATACATTTATTGGGATGCATTAACAGGCTAAGATATTCCAGTTTAAGGCTATTAACTTTATATGAGTGAGAAAGGTTCTAGCTAATTCACACTTATATATGATGGATCCTTAAATCCTGATACCAGATCATTCAATGTAACTACATTAATCACTGGAAAGTCATATTCATTCTATGTTTTAGCAATCAACTACAATGGTGAAGGACCTAATTCGGATGAACTCTAAGCACTTGTTTGCTAAGCACCTTCTTATATATCACCACCACATTACATTTCATCAACAAATACTAGTATATTTGTTGGTTGGAACCCACCTGATTATGATGGTGGTTGCCCTATTTATACCTATGAACTCTATATAAATGCTGGAGATGGTTCAGATCCAACTACTTTGGTTGATGATAATAACATAAGAGGTAAACCTTATTTGAATAGCTATAATGTACAAAGCTTAACGTAATTAGGGTTACCTTATAAGTTCAAGATCAGAGCCTACAATGATATAGATTATGTTGAAAGTGATGTCGCTTTGATTATTTTGGCTGCTGTACCAGATTAACCTAAAACTGTTGTTATATAGATATTTAATGAAACCAGTGGGTCATAAATCAAACTGTTATACGATTTCTTTAATACATCTATGAATGGAGGAAGCCCTATTACAGGTTATGATCTATGGAGAGATGATGGTAATAATGGTGACTTCTTTAGAATCTATTAAGTTGATAATGTCCTTGCTCACACATACTTAGATTAAAACGTTTAAAGAGGCAAAACATATAGATACAAATATAGAGCCAGAAATGTTAATGGATGGGGAGATTTTTCAAATCCTGCTTATCTATATGCAGCTGATGTCCCTTCTCAACCAGATGCTCCTTGTCCTTCTGAAGTGACTAATACATATATCGCACTTGATTTATATGCACCATCTAATTCAGGTGGGACCGAGATAACTAAGTATGAGCTTTACATGGACCAAGGAGTGTTGAATTCATAGTTTACTAATATAACATCATACTCAGGTAATTAACTAAGTGCAGTAATTCTGCCAAGCGATGGCTTAATTATTGGTAAAATCTACTCTTTCAAGTTCATTGCTAAGAATATAATTGGTTATTCACCCTTCTCAGATGTTGTTAGAGTTGGATTTGGTGCAAAAGTACTAGCTCCAAGTACTGTTACTGCTGATTTAACAAATACTGGACCAACTTATATTACAATCAAATGGTCTAAGGTACCAGATGCCGATCTTTAGACCTTAGGATATATGGTCGAAATGCTGGAGGGAAATAAATGGACTAATGTTTACAATGCCTAATATAACCAAGATGCTCTATCATTTACCATGTATGGATTGACTACTGGGATGCAATACTCATTTAGAGTATATACAGTCAATGTTAATGGAATTAGTAATCCTAGCACTCCTATTAATGTCTATGCTTGTGGTGTACCTAGCAATTTTGATGCTCCTGAATTCGTTTATTCAGACTAAACATCTATCAAAATCAAATGGAATCCACCTTAAAACGATGGAGGTTGTGACATTTATGATTACGGAGTATATCGAGATGCAGATGGAACAGGTAGTACTTTCACCGAAGTAAATCCTGCACCTACTTATGTAAGAAACGATCCATATACCCTTACATTTACCTGCACTTCATTCCCAGCCACTTCATAAGTAGGTGATTAATTCAGGTTAAAAATCATAGCTTATAATATTTAAGGATAAGTAGAAAGTTAAATTTCTGCCCCAATGACTTTAGCAAGTGTGCCAGATGCTCCTGCTAATGGACCTTAATCTGATAGTTAAGTTACGAATGCTTATCAAATTAAAGTAATCTATGATGAAGTGACAGGAGATGGAGGATCACCAATCCTAAGTTATGAACTTTAAATGGGATCATTTATTCTAAAAGATTTCACAACTATATCTGGCTTTGACCCGTAAACTCTTGCACTCTATTTCGTAGTAACTAAGAACATTGAAAAGGGGAAGACATATGCATTTAGATATAGAGCTATTAATGCAGTTGGTCCAGGTGGATGGTCTCCTATAACGCAAATAAATGCTGCAACTATACCAGCACCACCACCTAAGCCTACTTATGTTTCTTCAAATGATACAAGTATTACTCTTGCATTTGGCTTAAGTTCTGATAATGGTGGAAGTAAAATCATTAGATACTATTTATACAGAGATAATGGAGATCTTTCTACACTTATAAATATATCAGATACATCTTATGATGGTGTATCTTCACTCAGTACGATGACTAATTTAACAGCTGGCAAAAAGTATAGAATATAATTTGTTGCTTACAACTCTTATGGATAATCTTAGAGATCATCTACTCTTACAGTAGCAGCTAGTAAATTACCGGTCGCACCTGCTGCTCCTAATGTTAATTGGGATCTATCTTCAAAGTCTTCACTTTACATATACTGGACAGCAGTAGCAGATCCTTCATCACCTATAGTTGGTTATGTTCTTTAAATGGACGATGGTAAAGGAGGATAGTTTACAACTATATTTGACGGATCTTTCCAGCCTGGAGTACTAAGTTTTATAAAGACTGGTCTAAAGAATGGCTTACAGTATAGTTTTAGAGTATATGCAGTGAACTTTAATGGCCTTTCACCATCTAGTCCTATTTCCCAATTCTATGCTTGTAGTGCTCCAACTAACTTTGCTGCACCCTCCGTACTATAATAGTCAACAACTTCAGTAACTATTCAATGGACTTAACCAGGAGATACTGGTGGATGTAAAATTACAGGGTATGCTGTATTTAGAGATGATGGATAAAATGGAGAAATATCAACTGAGGTTAATCAAGATGACGATGCAAGTGTTAGAGGATTACCTAGTCTTAATACTTTAGTTGTTACAAATTTTCCTGCTAACACAGATGGTTATACATTTAGATTTTAAGTTTAGGTGTTTACTACTTAAAGGGATGCACTCTCAGAAGTAGGCTATATAGCCAAAGCTTCAGTACCAGGTATGCCTACAGATACCGCAACATCTGATTCTACTGTTACTTCATCCTCTTAAATTAAAGTTAACTTTGCTAATCCACCTCCTTATAATGGTGGATCTACTATAATAAGCTATGAATTATAAATGGATGATGGTATGAGTGGCGACTTCTAATCAATAATTGGTTTTGATGTAAACTCTCTGCTCACGACATTTACTATAACAAATGGAATTGTTAAAGGAAGAGAACATAGATTTAGATATCGTGCTAGAAATGTTATTGGATGGGGACCTTTTTCGCAAGAGTCTTCCATATTAGCTGCAACTGAACCTACTCCACCTTAGAAGCCATTATTCAATGGATTTATTAGTTCAAACAAAACACTCAATATATTAATATAACAATCTGAAGATAATGGTGGTTCAGTCATTTAATTCTATGAACTCTGGGTTGACCAAGGTGATGACTTTACATCAATATTCAGACAGCTGCCAAATTATTCTGGAACTAGTTTTAATTATGGAGCTACAGTGGCAAATGATTCTCTTGTTATAGGAAAAACATATAGATTCAAAACTAGATCTAAGAATGGGATTGATTATTCAGAATTTAGCGATGAATCATATATAGCCTTTGGTGGTGTACCAAATACTCCTGCTGCTCCAGGATTAATCTATTCTACAGAGAATTCTATTAAAGTAGCCTGGGTTTCTCCAGCAGCAAGTGATCTTGATATTACAGGTTATATTCTTAATATGGATGATGGAAAGAATGGTGATATCAAGCCAGTGTTCATTGGCTATAATAGGCCAGATATAATGACTTATACAGTTGGAGATCTAATTACTGGTCTACCTTATAGATTCACTGTTCAAGCAGTAAATGATAATGGTAATTCTTTGTAAAGCCCAGTAGCAACTTACTATTCATGTTAAGCACCTTCAGGTTTCTCAACACCTAATTATGTTAGATCTGATTAAATTAATAGAACAATTACAATTTCTTGGACTCTACCAAAGAATAGCGGAGGATGTGCTATAACAGGTTATAAATTATATATGGATGATGGGTAAGGTGGAGATATATCTAACGGAATCACATCATTGGTATCAAATGACCCTAGTATTTAAAGCCACACTATCAATTTAAATACTACAACTCCTGTTGGAGTCGTTGGAAGAATCTACAAATTTAGAATTGAAGCTATCAATAATGCAGGTTCTGCTTTCTCTAGCGCATTATCTGTAGCCTTAGCTTCACTTCCAAGCAAACCATCAACTATTCCATATCCTGACCCAGATGGAACAAATTAATATCAGTTAAAAATACTTATTGACACATTTACTAGCCTTAACAATGGAGGAAGTCCTATTCTAAATTATTAAATCCAGTATGATGATGGTTATCGAGGACCTTATACAAGTGTTTATACACTAAGTCCAAGTATTACAGTGACTTCTGGTATAACAAGAGGTAATATATATAGAGTTCGTTATAGAGCTTAGAATTTTAATGGTTGGGGTGAATGGAGTGAAGTTGGATATATTAAAGCAGCATCTAAACCATCAAAACCTTAATCACCATTATATGTCAGTTCTGATTCATAGTAGATCACGCTTTAATTCATACCTCCAGAAGATAATGGTGGTGCAACTATATAGAACTATAGACTTATGATGGATACAATTCAAGCAATTCCAAGTTTCGTTTAAGTATATTATGGAAATTCACTGACATTCACTTTAAATGCTACTACTAACAATCTTACTAATGGAACTACTTATAGATTCAAGTTATCCGCATCGAATCTCTATGGAGACTCAGAGTTTTCTGAAGAAACTAGAGCAGCTTTGGGTTCTCTTCCTTATAAACCTGATGCACCCTTTAAAGTTGAACTCTTAAGTACTGTTTCATCAATTGCAGTATCATGGAATAAGTAGATACCATTAGATAGTGTTTAAATAATAGGTTATAAACTATATATGGATGATGGTTATAATGGAAATTTTAACTTGATATATGATGGAACAAATTATCCTAATATTCTTCAATATACTGCTCAAAACTTAATAACAGGCCAACCATATAGATTCAAAATTGTTGCCTTGAACATTAATGGTGCTTCAATCGATAGTTATTTATCAACAATTTATTCATGTCTTAAGCCAACTAATGTATAGACCCCAACTAAGGTAGCGACTACTATTGATTCCATTACTATTTCTTGGTAAGAACCCTAAACCAATGGATGTGCACTTATTGGATTTGAGATTTACAGAGATACTGGGAATAGTGATGCTTTAAGCATTAATGTAGATCCTTCAAACATATAAAACAAACCATCATTAAGACAATATACTATTACAAGTCTTTCACCTTAATCAAAGACATTTAGGTTTAAGATTAGAGCATACAATAATGCTGGGTTTACAGATAGTAATCCTTTGAGTGTTGTACTTTCAGCAGTGCCAAACTAACCTACAACAGGACCATAATCAGATGCTAGTATTACTGACAATACAAGAATCAAGGTCAATTATGGACCTCAACCTTCAAGTGATAATGGAGGAAGTGAAATAACAAGCTATGAATTGCAAGTTGATAATGGTAATGGTGGAGATTTCATAAGCTTAATTGGAGGTACTGTTGACTCACTTGAAACTACTTATACTTTAGCTGATAACATTGAGAAAGGAGGTTAATATAGATTCAGATACAGATCGAAGAATGTTAATGGCTGGTCTGACTGGTCTCCAATTACTTATATTCAAGCAGCAACAGTACCTAGCAGACCTCCTGCTCCTTAATTCAAGACTGCTAATTCAACATCATTAACTCTCAGCTTATTCTAATCAACAGACAACAAGGGTAGTGAAATTACTCAATACAAGTTATATCGAAACCTTGGTGAAACTTCAAACTCCTATATACTTGTTAATACTTACAGTGTGCAAGATACTGAGACTACTCTTGTTGCAACTACATATAATTTAACAACAGGTGTAATTTATAAATTCAAATATCTCGCTATTAATGATTTCGGATCTTCTGATTTTAGTGATGAAGTTGACGCTGCAGTGTCAAGTTTCCCTGCTTAACCTAGTTCACCATAAAAAGTAGAAGTAGAATCAGGAGAAACCTATATTACTTTATATTGGACTGCTAGTAGTGATACTGAACTACCTGTAATAGGTTATGTTCTAAAAATGGATGATGGCTATGGTGGGAATTACAATATCATTTACAATGGTAAGAACTATCCAAACGTCCTTAGATATACTGTAACCGGATTAACTACTGGTCTTTCTTACAGATTTACTTTGGCAGCTATTAACTTTAATGGATATAGCTTAGATTCATTACCTGCATCCTACATTATCTGTGTTAAGCCAAAGAATTTCAATGCACCTACATTATCTTAAGTCTCAAAAGTTAACATGACACTTTCTTGGAAAGCTCCTTAATCTAATGGTGGATGCTCAATTATTTCTTATAGTATATTTATGGATGATGGTGCAGGTGGAAGTTTCTCAGAAGTAAACGCAACCTATGTAAACAACAATCCTTCTTTAAGATCTTACACTATAAACTTTAACACAACTGATACAGCCAAGACATTTAGATTCTATATGTTAGCTAAGAATGTTATAGGCAGTGTTTAATCAGATACTGTTAGTTTTGTATTGGCTGCCACACCAGACAAACCAGCTACTCCACCATATTTAAACTTGGATGAGACTACTTCATATCAAATCTAAGTAAACTATGACGAATTGAATCAAACACTAAGTGGTGGTACTGATATAATCAGCTATGAAATATAGATATACAATGTTACAACATCAACGTGGACATCTATTGTTGGTGGGTCAAATAGTTTCTCTCTGCAAAACTCTGTTATATACTCTTATGGGATTCAGAAAGGTAAGACCTATCAATTTAGGTATAGAGCCTGGGATATCAATGGACCAGGATAATGGTCAGATATTGCTTATATTACAGCAGCTTAAGCTCCAGCTAGACCTCCAGCTCCATAATATGGATCATCAACTATTGCATAGATTACTCTAATATTCTCTTAGAGTCCAGATGATGGTGGCTCAATTATTACTCATTATGTTCTTGAAATATCTCCATATAAAAGTACAAGCTGGAGTAATGTTTCTTCATATGATGGAAATTCAATGTCTCATACTCTATACACAGGTGTTGATAATATATCTGCTTATCAAAGCTATAGATTCAGGATTAAAGCTGTAAATATGTATGGTGATTCTGATTACTCAGAAGAACTTCCAGCTGCTATTGC
Source organism: Laurentiella sp. PUJRC_G5 (assembly GCA_001272975.2). Taxonomy (NCBI): domain Eukaryota; phylum Ciliophora; class Spirotrichea; order Sporadotrichida; family Oxytrichidae; genus Laurentiella; species Laurentiella sp. PUJRC_G5. The sequence goes on along the minus strand of LASS02019142.1, from coordinate 5,349 downwards.
CCCACTTCCTAGTAAACCAGATCCTGTTACCAAAGATTAAGTATATTCAACCATAACATCTATCAAGGTAAAATGGGCTTAGCTGCCAGATGTTTTACCTGCAGTGGGTTATCAATTGTATTTGGTTGATAGTTAAGCTTAAACATCAAAATTGATATATGATGGATCTTCCAATCCAAATGTACTTTCATATCTTGTTAGTAATCTAACTACTGGGTCTTCTTATTCTTTCTCAGTTATGGCATATAATTTTAATGGTGCTGGCCCTGCATCTACTCCAGTTACTTTCAAGGCATGTACTGCACCTTCGAATATTTCAGCACCTTATGCTACTTCTACTACAACTACTTCAATAGATGTATCATGGACTTCACCTTCAGACATTGGAGGATGTCCAATAATCGGCTATGAACTTTATGTTGATGATGGTAATGGTAGCACTCCATAGATAGTTGATACTGCAAGTATTGCAAACAAACCTTACCTAAGATCTCATCATTTGAATTTTACAGCAAATCTTACTGGACTTTACTTTAGAATGAAGATCAAAGCTATTAATGAGATAGGATCAGTAACTAGTGCATTAACTTCGATTAAGTTAGCTGATGTTCCGACCAAACCAAGTACTCCTCCACAAGTTGAATCTACTGCTACTGATACTACTTAAATTAAAGTAACTTATTCTGAACCAACTTCAAATGGTGGTAGCGATATTTTTAGCTATGAGGTGTAAATAGATGATGGTAAGGGTGGAGACTTTATAAGTCTTGTTGGCTATGATTAAGATTACTTGAAACTGTGGTATACAGTGACTCAAAACATTACAAAAGGAACACTATATAGGTTTAGATACAGAGTTAAGAATGATGTAGGATGGAGTGAATTCTCTGACACTAACTTTATACAAGCTGCATCTAAACCAATGAAGCCACCTGCACCAACTTATGTTACTAGTAATGATACCTCAATAACTATTTCATTCTCTCAAACGATTGATAATGGCGGCTCACCAGTTTTAAACTACAAACTCTTTGCAGATGATGGAAATGATTTCAGTAGTTCCTATCATGAACTTACTAGATATGATGGATAATCAAGCACTTTCTAGGTATTAGTAGGAAATGACACTGGTATCTTATCTGGAAGAATATATAGATTTGTATATGTAGCACATAATTCGTTTGGAGATTCAGATTATTCAAATGAGTTAATTGCAGGAGTAAGTAGTTAACCTCCAGCACCAACAACTCCAACTAAGGATATATCATAATCAAATGCTACTTCAATGTACATTAGTTGGAATCCTGTTCTTACTTCGAATCTACCTATAAAAGGATATATACTATACATGGATGACGGTATTGGAGGAGATTACTCTATAGTTTATGATGGAAGCTTGAACCCTCAATAGACCTCTGCTCTAGTAACTAATCTGATACCCGGAAGGCTTTACAATTTTAAAGTCTTAGCTCTTGATATTAATGGTATGGGAATTAGTAGTCCCATAGCGACTTTCATTTCTTGTGTTTCGCCATCAGGAATGGCTGCTCCAGTATTAGAATCAGTTGAAGAAACAAAATTCAAAATTACATGGGATTTACCTTTAAGTGATGGTGGTTGCCCTATAACTGGATATGCACTATTTAGTGATTTGGGTTCAGGTGGATTGATAGATCAACCTATTGATGCAGCAAATATTAAAGATAAACCATATCTCTTTGAGTATTAAGCCACTTTAGATTCATCTTATACTGGAAAGACTATAAGAGTCAAAGTAGAAGCGTTAAATCTATTTGGAAGTTAACTTAGTCCTGCACTATAGTTCGTACTTGCAGATGTTCCTGGTAAACCTTCGCCTTCACCTTAAGTTGATATTTCCAATACTACAACTCAATAGATTAAGGTTAACTTTACAAATAATAACACTGATGACGGAGGAAGTCCAATTGTATTGTTAGAACTACAAATGGATGATGGAGATAATGGTGATTTCATAACAATATTTACTACTTAACAATAATCTACTTTATTGATAAGAGATGGTATAGTGAGAGGAAAAACATATAGATTTAGATATAGAGTTAGGAATGTTAATGGGTGGAGTGAATACTCTGATATTTCCTACATATCAGCTTTTTCAATCCCAGAAGCTCCACCAGAACCTATTTTCATGGATGCTAATTTGACAACTGTAACATTGCATCTATAACCATCAAGCGATGATAATGGAGCTAGAATCGTTGATTATGAATTATGGATAGATGAAGGTAATGATTTACTTAGTGATTTTGTTGAAGTTGAATCATTTAAGAATGTAGGATTTTCCACTATACATATTCTAAATAAAACTATTGATAACTTAGGAGCTTCAGGTACCATTTATAGAGTTAAGTTAAGGGCAAAGAATGTTGATGATCAATATTCTGCATTCAGTAATGAATTAATTTTTGCTTTTGGACCTTTACCAACTGCTCCTTCTGCACCAACTAAAATAGATAGCTTATCAAATAGGACAGCTATAGGGGTAAATTGGAATAGAGTAGTTGGTGATATCTTACCTATTCTTGGATATAGACTTTATGTTGATTCTGGACTCAATGACTACTTTAAACTTATATACGATGGAAACAATATGCCAGAGATATTCTAATATGTCTATACATCTAATACTTTGAACACTTTCTTATCATACAGATTCTATGTAACATCAATAAATTTCAATGGAGAAAGTGTACCATCAAGTATAGTGTCACTAAAACCTTGTACTGCACCTTCTTATTTAGATAAACCAACTATACTTAACATTACTAAGACATCCATAACAATATAATGGCGAATGCCTCAATATGATGGAGGATGCACTATAACTGGATATAAAATCTATGTAGATGATGGAAGTCAAGGTAACTTTACAGAATATGATCCTACAAATGTCAATGATAAACCATTCTTAGATACTTATACAATAGATATGTCTTCAACTGGACTAAATGGAATAGTAGGAAAGACTTATAGAATTAAGATTGGAGCAGAGAACAATGTTGATGAAGTACAAAGCGATTCTGTAGCTGTGATATTAGCAAGTGTACCTTCATAGCCTAATCCTGCTACTAGTTTATCAGATGGATCATTTCTTGAAGTATTAATGGCTCCACCTTCATCTGATGGAGGGATACCTATAATATCCTACTAGCTCTAACTATTGTTCTCTAATTATGAAGGTTGGTAAACGGTGTTGGGTCAATAAGATCATAATCTACAACTAACTTACTTAGTTACTAGATACGTTCCATAAGGTTAAATGATTTAAGCAAGGTATAGATGTGAGAATGAAAATGGTTGGTCTCCTTTCAGTTAAAATGCTTATCTGCTTGTGGCAGGGGTCCCAGCTCAACCACCTAGACCATAGTATGTATCCTCCACTAATACTACTATAACTCTTAGAATAATCCCTGTTAATGACAATAATGGTGCTACTGTCACTGGTTATTATCTATATAGAGATAGTGGTGATTATTCATCTTTAGTTAACATTCCAGAATTAGGATACAATGGAGTTGACTCGACATACACAATTACTGGATTAACTCCTGGCTTAAAGTATAGATTCATTGTAAAAGCTAAGAATGTAGTAGGATTCTCCATATTCAGCTATTAAGCTGTGATAGTAGCAGCAGATTTACCTAATGCACCTACTCTTATATAAAAGAATTCATTGAAGTCAAATAAAACTGCTATTACAGTTTATTGGAAAAAGGTGCCAGATACATAGACAGATACCACAGGCTATATACTTTATATGGCTTAACTTGGTAGCATGGAGTTTAAAAACGTTTACGAAGGAAGAAATAGACCGCAAACAACAGAAGTGACTATCGGAAACTTATAGACTGGAGGTCAATACATTTTTAAACTTATAGCTCTCAACTTCAATGGTTAGTCTGAAGAAAGCCCAGAGTTTCTGTTCAATGCTTGCAATACTCCTGCATCTTTTGATGCTCCTAGTAGAATTTCTAGCACTGCTATTTCAATATTTATTGGATGGGATAAACCAGCTGATGATGGTGGTTGCCCAATCTTAGGTTATGCTGTATTCAGAGATGATGGTAATGGATCATCAGTAACTAATGAAGTAAATGCTGTGAACGATCCTTTAGTTCGAAATATTCCCACTCTAAGACAATTAAATGTCACTAATTTTACAGGATCAAATGGATAATCTTTTAGATTTAAGATAACTGTTTACAATAGAGAAGGATCTACTGATTCCACTTATACTTCTATAATACTAGCAGGTCCTCCAGATGCTCCTTCTTCTAAACCTATCTTAATTTAAGATCAAACAGATGATACTTAGATTACAGTTCAATTACCTTTGATAAGTGATTCAAATAATGGTAACAGTGCTATTATATCCTATGAATTACAATGCGATGATGGTTAAGGAGGATCCTTTGCTAGTATTGGAGGTTATAACCCTATAAGTCTTGTTACTGAGTACACTATTACTTAAAATATTGTTCGTGGAAGAACATATAGACTTAAATACAGAACATTGAATGGAGCAGGTTGGAGTGATTTCTCCTAATCATTATATGCCTTAGCAGCAACTGTACCTTCAGCTCCTCCTTCACCTTCACTTATTTCAGCAACAGGAACAACTATACAATTGCAATTCTATGAATCTCCTGATAATGGAGGAAGTCAGATTATAGCTTATGAGCTTTATATTGATAATGGTACGCTTGGTTCAGACTTCATGAATGTTACCACATATGATGGAGTTTCATTAACGCATACATTGACACAAGCTGATAACAATTTAACATCAGGTACAACATATACATTCTAGTATAGAGCGAAAAACAAAATTGGATATTCTTCATTTAGTGATGAAGTTAGGTATTCTGCAGCTTCTCCTCCCAGTAAACCAAGTACTCCAACAAAGTATTTAGCTACATCAACTAAAACATCAATCACAATTTAATGGAGTACTTCTGCAAATACTTAAATTCCAATATAAGGCTATAAACTATACATGAGTAATGGAACTGGTGTGTATTATTTAGTATACAATGGAGAACTTAATCCACTTTAGAGATCATTTACAATTACCAATCTGACTACAGGAAACCAATACCAATTCAAAGTTTCAGCAGTAAACTTTAATGGTGAATCTGTTCTTAGCGATGGATTAACTACTTATTCTTGTATAGCTCCATCATAGCCACAAATTCCAACAAGAATAGGAGGTACAACAACTTAAATTACTCTAAGCTGGTTGGCACCATAAGATGATGGGGGATGTCCTATTTTAGGTTATAGATTATTCAGGAATTAAGGAAATAA
>LASS02019139.1:0-13352 GCA_001272975.2 Laurentiella sp. PUJRC_G5 | reverse complement strand
CCATAAAACAATCAACTGATATTAATTATGTTGATGCTGATGCTACTGGTTTAGCAGACTCAAAAATACTATTAACTTTATCTGGCCAATCAAACTTGAATGATGCTGTCAGGATAATTAGTTATACATGGTTCATTAAGATTTTAATGTAGATACTTGTAACATTGTTTTTATTGTTTGCTCCAGCTAAAGTAGATCTTATCATAAAAACAACTAGTCCTATGGCAAGAAGCATTATTGCACCTAGTCTAAAAACATTTACTAATGTCTCTGGACATTTTGAACAAGTAAAATCAGACGTCCTTGAGTAACCTGGAGTGCAATCAGCGCAAAGAATGCCTTGATATCCAATATCGCAAGAACCTATAGGGTTATTCTCAGGTGGAATCATTCCTAGACAAGCAGATGATTTTAAGCATTTAACAAAGCTAGAGGTAATATTATTCTTTCTCCAGTACCCTGATTGTGGTCCAATATTCGATCCTCCATTACATTAAGCTTTATCTGTTGGACAAGTTGTACAGTCTCCTGGTGATACCATGGCTACTAAAGAAAAGCTTTTACCATTCTCACATTTAATGCATTTGCCAGCAGATGTAAAATATTCTCCTATTTAGCATTTCCTCAATGAAATAGTCATTTTAAAATCAATATCACTAATGTTCATAGCTTTTTTATAATCTTTATTCGTTTATTTAGTTTGATCAATACCATCTGTAGTAAACGATACTCTATAGGAGAATCCAGGTGAAGCAGCAAACGAAACATCTGATACCCTTACAACTCCAGCTGTGGATATAAATGAAGAAGTACCCTCTAAAATGGGATTGTATTTAGCATTTGGATTTGCTGAGTATGTCGCATCTACTTAAACTCTTACTTTAGATTCAAAATAATCTCCAACTATTTAACCATATTTATCTACATGAGCTAAATAGGTGGTAGGAATAACACCACCACTTTAAACGTTATTCATAGTCTAACTAATAGAGAAATTATTATCACTATCACCTAAATCTCTCAATAACTAAAAATCATCTTAAGTGATCAGGCCTAATTTAAAAAGATGCTAGTTGTATAAAGATTAGGAAACAGTCGCTAATTTTTCAGCAAAGCATGCTTTGTCATCCCCATAAAAGAAGGCTTTATTGTTTTAAAATATTAAATCAGATGAATAAGTGGGTTCCATAACATTCCAATAAATTGCACCTCCCTTAACATCTGCTGTACAGTTCTTAAAAGATGTCTTTCCTGTGATATTTAAATTAGAATTTAGTTATGTTTCATCACAAGTATAATAAATAGCTCCTCCTTCGCCAAAATCAATCTCTCCTGAAATATTTTTAGCAGTTGAATTAACAAAAGTAGTGTTATAAATAGTAAGATTTTGAATACTATCAAGATATATTGATCCTCCAATATTTGCAATTGAATTAGATATTGTAGTATTGTAAATCTTATATCTAGCTGTTTAATTAGATAAATCTTTATTAGCTTCAGTTTCAGAAATATAAATAGTTCCTCCTTTTTTACTCTTACAATTTTAAAAATTGCTATTTCTAATCCAAATTGAATCACAATTAAGACATTATAGAGCAGCACCATATGTTGAGGAACCCTTATTGATATCTCTTATATCTAACTAATTAATATCAATTGATATTCCATTTGCAAATATTGATGTAGAAGCATAGGGATTACTTATTCGAGCATTATCAATAGTAAAAGTATAGTCACTATTAACGATATAAAAGTCATCACCCTATAAAAATCCTCTGTTATTTTATACTAAAGTGCCCTCTCCTATTTTTAAACTTTAGAAACCTTCAGCATAAATACTTCCCCCATAACTTGCAGCATAGTTATTCCTTAATTCACTGTCAAGTATTTAGACATCTGACTTACCAGAAAGATAAATAGCCCCTCCTTAATAAGCAACTCCTCCATAAAATGTTACTTTTTTAACATAGAGATAGGTATCAAAAGTTACAAAAATAAATGCCCCTAAATTTTATGATTGTAGAGCTTAATGTGTTTAATTTTAATATGTTGTATCTTTAAAATTTGAATTAGTAATATAGAGATTTGAAAAACCAACAAAAATATTCTTTGTACTCTCAATAGCCTGATTATAATAAAAGTTAGTTTTATCTATTATTACATTTGCATACATGAATGAAATAGCATTTTTATTAGCAACATTGCTTTATATAAGAGAATTTTTAATAGTTATATTTTTAAGTAAGTTACTTTAAAGTACTTCTAAAAATGATGTTGAATTAGCAGTGTTTTATAGTATATCACTAGCTATCATATTGAAATAAGATTAGGTAGTAACAAATAATCCTCCTGCTGAATAATAAGCATGGTTATTTTAGATAGTAACCTAATTTAAACTCATGTATGCTTAATTCTATATATAAATTACTCCGCCTTTATAAGCACTATTATTATAAAAATTGGTATAATTAAATGTCATTTAGCATTTCATTCCTGTACAAAATATCACACCACCTCTAATAGCACCATTATATCTGTAGGTTGATTAATAATCTTAAAATTTGGCATCATCTAAGTAATATACTCCACCATTAAAAGAAGTACCGCAATTTTCATAAATATTATACTAAGATGTAATTGATTTTGTTAACTGAAAGAAATTTGTGAATTAATGGTTTATTGATGGCGTAGATTTATCAAGGTTTCTCTTATAATCAGTTAACTCAAGTGATTCATTACAATTCACATAAATATTATCGAATAAATAAGTTGTAACACCAAATGAGTAAAAGATTTTTCCAATTTAAGCATATCCATTTAAAATGTTTACCTTTTGCAAGGTTAAAGAATTTAAATCATAAATAAAGAAATGTCCTCCCTAACTTAAATCTATTTTATTATTTGGATTCTTCACTATATTTGAATTTATTGTACTATTTTGTATTAAAATCTTTCCTATAAAAGTATTACTATATAGAAATCCACCATATGTATAAGCTTGATTATTTTTTAGATTTAAGCAATTAAAGATATTTAATTGGCTTGTTCCGGATTAAGAATTATCAGAGTAAACAAGTTCAAAAGCGCCACCTTATTATGTTGCTAAATTGCTATCAAAAGTAGAGGAAGTTATATTAATTTAAAAAATCTAATCTGCATTTATTGCCCCACCAGAAGCAGCATTATTATTCGATAAATCACTATTACTGATAACCATAATACAGGAATAACAAAGTATTGCTCCGCCTTTAAATGTAGCAGAATTTTAACTCAATTAAACTTCATTTAGATTGGCTTTGTAATTTTTGAGATAAATTCCACCAGCATTGGTAGAACTCTTACAATTTTGTATTTGAGAATTACTTAGATTAAAAACTTGACTGGTTTAATCATTTGCTAAGATCTAAATCGCACTACCTCCCTCTGTGCTAATTCCAGTTGAATAACATTATATTAGAGTGTTTTGTATATTAAAGGACATTTAATTGTTCAAAGATGTTATAAATTTCCCATTGATAGTAGAGTAAATATCATAAATCAAGTTCTACTTTAAAAGATTTGATGTCATATTAAAAATTGCATCTGCTTTTACAGTTTTTATATTGAACACACCACCAATGCTATTAGCGGTAATGGTACTTGAAGCATCTTTTATAATCAAATCTTCTATGTAAATATTACTGAGTTTAGTATGATCAAAATAGAACATTCCTCCTTAATTTGGTTTGATACCAGCTTATATTCCTTAAATAGTTATATTTTTCAAAGTTAATGATGAAGAAACAACACTATCGCTGCTTAAAGTTGATTAGATATAAGCAATAGCAGCATCTTATAAAACACCACTATTATTAATTATTATATTTTGCAAATAAATAGCCACGTTATCTTAAGTATAAAAAATTGCTCCATTCCCTCCAAAAATATTTTAGAAATTGCAATTAATAAATTTGTAACTTATCAAATTAGCATCTTTAGGTCCTAAACTATAAACTATTGATCCTTTTTAAGCGGAAATGTAATTATAATTAGAACCTTTATCATTAAATACAAGATTATTAACTGAGTTATTAAAAAGGTATATTGCACCATTATTTGAGCCATAACAATTTTGGTAAGTATTATTAAATGAGTCGAAAGTTTGAAGATCTTTAGCATATATTAAGGCTCCTTCTGTATTAATAAGTGAATAATCACTTCCATATAATGCTGAAAATGACTGAAAATTTGATTATTAGCATGTGATAATACTTGATTTAATGTTTATTGATTTTGAAATACCAGAATTTTAGACATATATTAAGGACCCTAGTTAACCAGTTGATTTTAATAAAGTGAATGTACTGCTAGAGATATTTAATTAACTTGCTGAGTCAATACTAATTAAACTACCATATTTACTTGTGACATTAATGCATTAAATTTCTGATATGTTAATAACTGCGTTACCATATGACACATAGAATACTCCTCCAAAAGATTTACTATAAACATTTTTAGCTAATAATTTTTTCACATTCATAACAGCATTTCCTGATTGTGAGTTTGAAAGATATATAGCACTTCCATTACTTAAGGAATATGATGTAATAATTGAAATATTTTCGAAATTTTCTAAGTGTAATGGTTGTTAAAAATACATTGATCCTCCTTAATAAGCATAGTTATTGCTAAATGTTAAGTTTGAAACATAAAAATTGCAAGAGTAGCAGTAAATAGCTCCTCCTAATTAAGCGGCATTATAAGAGTAAGTAGAATTGAAATCATAAAGAGTACTTCCGCTCCCCAATCTAAGAGCCCCTCCGTAACCTTTTTCAGAATAACATTTACTGATTATATTATTTGAAAAATTGGCGAGTACTTTTTATCCTGAAAGTTCTATAGCTCCATAATAATATTTGTAACCATTATCAATATTCATCCATTTATCTGCCTTATCAGAAGGAAAATTAAAATCATTTAAAGAACTTGCACAAAAAGTTGTAGTGTTTATCATTTCAAAATAAAAGGATTTTTCACTATCCTGCTAAGAAAATAAAAAAGCACCATTATTTGATGAGCTTAAAGATTAAAAACTACTTGAATTTATTAGTAATGATTTTGCGTTATTGATATAAAATACACCTCCATCAAATTTTGAAGAGCTATTTGTTAAATTGGTAAAAGTGTTCATACTTATAATAGCATTTGGTGATGTTATATAAAAAGCTCCACCTTAAGTAGCTGCATAAAAATTTGTTAGTTAAGCATTATTTGTAAAATTTAGATAAAATTGAGGATCATTTTCAAATGATTAACTATATAAAAATCCACCACTTGTTGTTGATTCAGAGTAATTAGCCTAAATATTACTAAAGGTTATCTCATAAATGCTCCAAATATAGAGTGAACCTCCATATACTGCTTAATGACGGTAGAACGTAGTATTAATAAAATTAGCATAAGTATATTATAAAAACATAGCTCCACCATATTAAGCATTATTCGAAAAATAACTTGAATTTACATCCTTTACCTTAGCATGTGAGATGAACATAGCCCCACCTAACGAAGATTAATAGCAATTTTAAATAGTATTGTTTAATAAATCGATTTATGCTAGGGTATTACCAGTAGAATCTCCTTCAATTGCAATAGGGGCATAGACACTATTAGAAGATGAAGATTATGAATATTAGGTAGCAGTATAAGGATTTAAGTTGCAACTTAAAAAGTTATTTTAAAGGACTACGTTTTATATAGAGTTTTATATGAAAATCAAGCATCCACTTCCTGAATTCTAAACATAGGCATATGTAATATTAGTTCCTATTAAAGATAAACTATTCATTGAGTTTGAATAAATTAAACCCCCATTTTCAGCTGTTAGATTGTAAAATTAAAAGTTCTTATAATTTCCAAAATCAATTTTTATGCCAATACCTTTACCCTAAAGACTAGCTATTCCTCCATTTTTACTTGCATATATATTCTAATAACTAGATGATTGGCCAGTGAAACTAATATCAGTTTATATAGAGTCCAATTCATTCTTCACATAAATGAATCCACCGCTACTAAGAGCGTATATTTCCTTTGCTAAGATGTTATTGAATCTAAATGTAGTTGAATAACTAGAATTAACATATAATACTGAACCATTTTTACCAACAATATTAAAAAAAGAGGTATTGTCTAACTTAACGGATTTACATTAATAACAGTAAAAAGCTAACCCTTTATTACCTGCAACCTATGCAAATGAAGTATTAGTATCTTAAATATTAGATTGATTCAAATAGAAAATACCACCTTCATCAGATATTAAGCAATATTAAATCTTATTATTAACAGAGATTACTTCACTTTAATAAAGGTAAAACATAGATTTTTGATTGAAATTTTTGGATCCTGCATTTATTTTATTGGCTGCATATTAGTATGTAAAAGTTGAAGATGAGGATTCGCAATATAAAGTAGTCTGTGTAATAGAGAAAGTATTCTGATTGCTATTTGAAGAATATATTATAGATCCTTTATCAGTTGCATTAGCATCTTTTATAGTGTTATTGAAGAATGTGATAGATTATGATTAATTATCAAATATCATTCCTCCTCTTGTAGAATTATACAAATATTAGAAGTAGGTATTTTCTATGCTAATACTCATCATTTTATTTCTTGCATATATTAAACCTCCCTCATAGGAAGTAATAGTATAGATTGTAGAGTTTGAAATTGAAAGTGTAGTTTATATTGATGGATTAGAAATAGAGACAAATATAGCACCCCCTGCATTACTACTTCCAATTCTGTTCATAGTAATATTCTTTAATACTATTTAACTTTCTACAACTTGATTAATCAAAGCCCCATTGTAACCATAGGCATTGTTTATTTAGGTGCCATCTAAAAGGATATTTCCACCAGCTAACTAATAAATTCCCTAAACACTCATTACATCTTTGAAACTTGATTAGTAGTCTGAATATTAAATATTTGAGTTTATTTTGAAAAGTATGCTTTCTTTATGACTGTAACACGATTTGAATATGGACTTCCTTGTTAATATTTATCCATAAGTTGTATCAGTAAAATTAAAATTTGAGGCTCTATCTGCTAATTACTATGCCATTTTAGTTCTATAAGTCTCAAACTCAGTATTGCTAAATTATTTGCATTCATAGGTTATTTCACTTATTATCAAATTAAGTTATAGATTATTTGCTTCAGAATAAATAAGTTATCCACTCTTTTAAATCTGAAAATTATATAAATATGATTTTGAATCAATCGATATAGAAGCTTTAGTCACAACATTTGAAATATAAGCAATACCACCATATTAACCATAAACATTAGAAAAATTAGTTTTAGAAATTTGCAAATTGATTATATTATCAGTTGTTGCTGTATCATCCATATAGAAATAAATAATACTTCCATTTGTTTTCTTTACATTGCTTATAACAGAATCGTTAAATATTGAAACTTAAGCATATTTTCCTTAGATAAAAGCTATTCCTCCTGAGCTATCATTAGTTTATGCTTATTGCAAAGAAATTTTACAATTATTCATAATAAGACTATTATTTTTAGTAGAGCCTAAGAAAAATAGTTCTCCAAATTAGGTATTATATATACTTGATAAAGAGCTCTAAAAGATATTTATTTCTGTATTTTCTCCCTAAAAATAAGCAAAACCTCCTTTTTACATGATTACATTATTAGTTTAAGTATTGACCTAGGCAGCTGATATGCTAATAGAATTAGATTTTGTTGATCCCACATAAAATGTACCACCATTACTTTTTGAATTAGAAGCATAGTTATCTGAAAGAATACCACCAGATACAGTAATAGTAGAATTTAGCATAACATCTCCAATATAAATAAAGCCTCCATGGGCAGTATTACTTGAGTTATAACCACTTTGACAGGAAGAAATATTTGAATCTTTAATATTTAGATTTAGATTTGCTTAAGAAGTGTTAACATAAATTGCTCCTCCATGCAAGGCTGAGTATACAGAATTTATTGAAGTATTTCGGATAGTTATTGATGAATCATTTGAAACATTTAAACAAATAAATCCTCCGTATCCTTAACTTAAAATTGAGGAAATCTATGTGTTCATAAACTGTAAATTGTACTATTTCAATGGATCGTCACTTTGGAAGTATATTGATCCTCCATTACTTAATGCGTGAGATCCAGATATATAGCTGTTGTTTAAAAGGAACAGTTCATTCAAATGATTTACAATATAAAAGTCTGCCCCTAATTTAGCTTTATTTCCAGTTAGTTTTATGTTATCTAATGCTATTTAACAATTTATACAGTAAACTGATCCTCCATATCTTGCAGAGTTTCCAGAAAATTCTGAATTTTAAATTTGAACAGTATTAATGCTTTATGATTCAATATGGAATATAGCCCCATCCTGTGCTTAAGTGCAATATTAAAATACATAGCCATTTACGTTGACATTTACATTTGAGTTGCTAGCATTCAAATAAAACATTGACCCTGTTTTATTTGAAGATTCTGTGTATGTATAAGATGTGGTATCTTAATTGCAGTTCATTTAAAGTTTATTTGTACTTTCCTTCATTTAAAGAACTAAGTCAAAATCAGAATCATCTTAGTAGTAAACAACTTGTCCATAATTCATATTAGAATTATTACTTAGCTTAGCAGTTATGCTGTCAATTTAAAAATCGTATAAAGTTAGCTTTCTCAATTTCTAAATATAAAACAAGGGACTTTGTCCATCATTTATCCCTAAAACTGATTAGATGTCTGAACATGATCCTTTATTTATTATCATTTACATATCAGGTAAAGTTACATTGAAAAATCCACCACCTTTAGTAGAATTTGCTATAGATATAATCATATTTTCAATATTAACAGATGTATAAGTTGGAATTACTTCTTCATAAGACTTAATATCCGCAAAAGGAGAATCTGTTTATACGTATGCAAAATCCATTATTCTGCCACTTTAATTTACATAAATTTTTGATATTTAAACATTGCTTAGTTAAATAGTTTCATTTATCCAATCTACATCATTTAATTTTCTGTATGGTTTTCTTAGATAAAACTTAAATATCGGAGCATTTATTATTTTCCAAGATTAGAGTTAACTTGAATAACCATTGCTAAGTGATGAAATACTTTGAATAGTTAATGATTTCGATATTGTCTACTTAGCTAAAGATGCTATTAATGGCTTTTCGCATGCATAGCATTCAATATATTAGAATATAGAATAAGAGAAGTCAAATACTTCTATATCATAAAGACCAATATCATTGTAGTAAAATACACTATCATAAGACTTAACTTGTTAAGCGAAATCAAAGATATAGCTTTAGACTAAGTTCTCATTCTTTGAAAATGCCATATATTTATATGTTGAGTTTGTAATGTTTGCTATTGAAGACTTTAAGCATCTATAAAATTATTAATAAAAATCTAATTTTTCTTACCTATTTTAAGATATTCTATTTATTGGTAATAATGAACCATACTATAGCTTTTCATCTGATTCTGTTAAATCAGGATATACTTCATACACGATGTTAGCAAAATTATCTTCTACTGATTGATCTACTTTGTCAAAGTTATAATAAAAACCTTTCAACAGCTAATAGAATCCATAACTATGAGTAACAGATTGGTTTCCTATTTCTAGCTGACCATAAATTTAATCAACATAAAGAAGCTAAGATCTCTCAGCTGGATAATCTATCTCTATTAAAGAATTTGCTTTTGATATAATGTCACCAATATATAAATAATTTACTTGTTACACGTGTATTAAACTACGAGAAAGTTTTTGTGAATTATAATAATATGGATAATTAAGAGCATAATAACAAGTTAATCCATTATCCTAATCAGTAGATATTAGGCCAAAATAATCTAAATACTCATTGCAACTATCTCCATTATAAGTAAAATTTTCACCTTATATCATCAATCTTGGAACACCAATAATGTCGATAATACCATGTGAGTTAGAAGCCAGATTCCTTAAATAAACATTGTTTTAAATTACCATCATATTTCTATCGAAACTATATGTTTTAGACTTTATTGTAATTTAGTATTATTGTATTTGGTAATCAATTTTAGTATACTGGCACATTTATTTGGATATATCTTCATCTGAATAATGTATCTTCCTTTTTAGTCCATCATTTGCTTAAGAACTTAATTGTTCATTATTTACACATTCTACTTTAATCACTGCACCTGCATATAATGGACATCCATAATTAAGATTGAAGCTGTTATTAGAAATAAAGTATCCTGAACAATAAAGGTGCGATGGATCTGGGACTTAAGTATCTATATCCCATTTGCTTCTTGCTCTAAGATAAATAGCTGAAGCATTTAAAAATCCTGTTAAATTGGAAAATTTATTATCTGCTATCACTATAGCCTAAGTTTCAAGTGGTTTAATATCTAAGTAAATTGCTCCTTTAGTACCTTGCAGGTAACTAAAACTATTACCAACCAAATTCAAATTGTTTTATTAGTTCACAATGGATAAAGCAGATTTTATTTAATAATGCGTTTTTTTGCCATAACTTGGATAATTATCCTAGAAATTATCTATTTAATTATTGTCCATCTAATACCCAACATTGCAATCAGAGTATGGGGTAACACTATAATTGAAGTAACTTTATATTATATTTATATCTCCTTAAAATCCATTTAAGTCTATAATTGATCCCTTATATTACATTTAATAGAGTGGATTAACTGCATTTCCAGATTTATTTGTTGCTTTATTGGTACTAATACTTAAAAATTTTGAAGATTCTATTGTTATTGAAAAACAAGTTTTCTAAACTACACAATCAGTATATGGATTTGTAACTGAATCTTAAATATCAAATATGGCTTTTTAAAGATTATTATTTATGAGTCTATATTAATCAGATAGTGTAAAAGATGCAGTTAATTAAAGTTAGTATCTGTATTTCTTGTTTCTAATAATAGCACCGCATGTTTCAATATTCTAGAATGTAGTTTAGGTCATTTGAATGTGTCCACCAAAGTCATTCAACTCTATTAAACTATTGAATTCATAGAAGAAATTCTTAAATTAAACATTCTACACATATTAATGATAATAGATTTATTTACCTAAAGAGTTAAAGTGGGAGGTGTAGTTAGAGAAGTTTCCTGTGATATGTCAAACACTATGAAAGCACCACCACTTCTAGGGAAAGGACATTCATCTGATCTATAGATATTTAAATGAAGTCAAAAGTTATTACAATTATTGTTATATCTTGCAAGGAGAGGTTTCTGATAAGTCAAATATACTTTATCCAAATTAGCAAATACTTTGTTCATTTTTGAGATAATTACTGGTATCTACATCTGGTGTTATTATGGAATCAATTGCATTAAAAGCTAAGTTTTTAATAGTTAAACCTCCCCCTACATTGAAATGAAATTTATCTCTCATCTTATGATTAATAACAAAAGGGGTATTTTTAGTAGGGTCTAATACATCAATAATTATTTTGGTAGTTTAACTATTTTTGTCTGAAAATCTAGGTCTATATTGTTTATAATAATTTCTTATCAAAGCCATATAAGATTATTGGGTGTTTACTAACACTATTTAAATGGTAGCTGAGGTATATTGAGCACCTATCTCGTAGGCTTTTGTGATGGCATCTTGAATTTAATTAAAAGCGTTATCAATTGACATACCATTTTTGGTATTTTGGTCTGGAATATTGTAATTTTAATCATAATTTGCTGTTGTTACGTAAATAATAGGCTAAACTGACGATACGCTTTATTTGTCTTTACAATAACCATATGAAACAAATTAGCCGTTTATTTAGATATGTTCTAAGTATTATCCCTTGTTGCAGGATGTGCATTAATCAGCATTCATGCACTCATAGCAAGAGGTATTACATGTTTTACAAGTTGTAGAGGTAGCAATTTATTTCCAATTATAGAAGACATCTCCATATCTCCCCAGTCCACAGTTAGTCACGCATTAATTAATGCTTGGATCTATGTATCCTTCTTTACAGGCTGTAGCAATCATTTTAGCTTCTGTATCACTATAGACACACATGGATATCACTTGGGGAGATCCTTCATCATTACAAGGGTCACACTAAGAAGTTACTTGGTTAAATCCATAATATTCTTAACAAATATCGCATTAATTTTAATCAGTACTGGATAGGCAATTCTATATACCTAAAAATAGAATTAAAAGATATAAACTTATGAGAAATATTAGTTTTATTACCAGAATCAGTACATTTATCAAAAGAACCATCCTAATCTGAATCTAATCTGTAATATCCATTTTCACATAAAAGGCAACTTTATGGATTTGTTGGGTCATATGAAATGCAATTTTAAATTGGAGATGACACCGGATATTAGTAAGGTTCTATAATACCATAAATTCAAGAATTATTACTGCATGAACCACTTTAGAATTGGAAAAACTCAGTTTAGCATGAAGTGCATTGAGAAGGATCTTAACTTTAGCAAGTAGAACATTGACATTATGGGCAAGTTTGATCATTTCATTAGCAAACTAATAGAGTTATAATAGGATAATAAATCTAAATTACTTTAACATTAATAATAATTTATTGCTCCATTGTTGTTTATAGTGGTCTCGGTTCCAGAAATACCGTTCGTCCACCCTGCTTATTAAGAAGCAGATTAGCAGCTTTCACAGCCTGTCATTGAGTTGCAAGAACTGCAATGTTAACCGCAAACTAAATAACTTTAAGAAAGTTTGTTCTTACATCTACAAGATCCACTAACTGGATCATTTACATAAGAGGAATGTGCTTATTAACAATCTGGGACACAGAAACTATACTCTAATGGAAAATTGCTTTGAGCGTTTGTTTAGTTTTTCAATAAATATAAACCACTCATGCATTGACTGCATTAGATAAATTTATTATCATTGATTATCTATCGAGAACATCTTTGGCATCCATAAATTTAATCTTCGCATTCTATAAATATATTGCTAAATATTCTGATCTTTACTATAGCATTAGTATGAATTAGGATCTACATCTGTATTGGTTGTACCATCATCCATATATTCATCATTATTACCTATACAATGGTTCAATGCTTTGATTGGGAAAAATTACAATTTTAAACTTTTACTAATTTGAGTGAACAAATGAATACAATTCCAAATATTGTTATGAATGTGTTCTTCATTTTTAATTTAATAACACTAAGCAAATCAATCATAAGTATTTATACAATAATAATTAATATATACTAATTTACACATTACATTTGATAAATTGTTTTATATGGGGTTTTGGGGTTTT